>JAULKM010000011.1:587741-611332 GCA_032355605.1 Rubia tinctorum | reverse complement strand
ACACATAGAATGGAACAAATCAAACTACAATGTTGGACTAAAACGTTGAGGAGATGTACATGCTTTTTGGCCAAAGTGTATTGTCAAGTTCAACCATTTCCTTGCAGATTTCCCTCAAAAGGATTTGAATCAATGTGATGTAAGCTGTTCTTTTCACTTTTGTGGTTCTGGTGACATTTAATGCTTTTTAGTCATTGTTTTTGACAATGTTTATTTTGTGGCTTAAATGACAAAAACACTAAAACCCTTGCGCACCTGAGAGCTTACCTTATTGTTATTGGTTTTATGCGTAAGTTTCTTGTTGGCTGATTCAGATTGCTTCATGCATATGCTATTGTTTATTTGCATGTGAAGTTCCCCGACCTAAAAAATATTGAGTTTGTGTGATCCCAAACTCAATTTGCAGCTATATTTCATGATGATACAAGTAGTTAAAGTTTTACATTCCTAGCAACTTCGTCACAGACCATTTTTTGTCGTGATTTAAACCAGCAGTTAACTTGATGCATTGTAAATACATTAGCTTTTGTTGAAGTTTAAAACAAAAGATATACTACACTCTACTTTGAAGAACAAAAATTCACCAGAAATAACCAAATGTATAAATAGAAGTATGTTGTGCAACTCATTTAACAGCTCAACGATTCCTTCTCTTTTAGCAATTTCTAGCGCTTAAGCCTGGCGGGTTTTGCGTTTTGTACCCCTAGACTATTGCTTTTGATTCACACAAAAGGAAAGAAAGAGAAAACCATATTCATAATACTTAACATGCATCTCATCACCTCATTATCCTAGCACCAATAGTAAGCTTACCTTCATTATCAAGAGTAGTTTCATCATCGTTGTCAATTTGTTGTGTAATCTCCATTGCAACATTTTCATTTTCCAAAGCATCAAGGCGAGCGAGAAATGCCTAAGCCAGCATCCAAACAAAACTACTTAGACATCTTAAATACGGGAAGGATCACTGCAAAAAGAGGTGGAGACAATGTAGAACCTGAGCTCGAATCAAAGTTGGCAAGTGAAACAACCATCTTGGGAGCAACCTTGCAGAAGAGAAACTTGGCACCGACTTCTTCTTAGCTTTCCAGGATTCCATCCAAAGAAAACAGGTAATAAAGACCAAAAAAGAAAATTGAGCAACCTGTGTAACACCACCTTCCATAGAAGCATTACTTGTCTTGGAAACAATTATACCTTTCCAAATCCCCGGGTTCTTAATTTTGCAGCAAACGCCTTCAATGGCAACATATCAGAAGTTCTCTCAAGTTTGAAGCCGATTACAGTTGAGGAGGATGATTCCTGAGACCAATTTAATCACTCGCAGTATAGGACTTCTCTTAGTGGTGATCTCTACTACCAAGAATCAGTCTCGGAGGACATGAAACAAAACTGGAGTACGCGAAAGTTTTCACCCCCTACCTGCAGGATTTAGAGAAACCAATCATTAACAATAACCCTAGATCTTTCTAATGCTCTTCCAAAAAATACGCCTCACTCAAATCAGTGATCTCCAACTCGGGGTTTTGCTCACAAAATCAGTGACCTCCAATTCGGGAAGGCCTCACTATTCTGTTAATAAGACCATATTCAAGCGCCTCTTGGGCGGTGAATGGCTTCACCCGACTTAAATCCTCGTGAACCTGAAAATCACCATTAACATACATCACCAAGATGAGATATCAAATGAGAAGAATTGGAGTTGAAGCAAGTGCAGACATAGGCAATCCATACCTTATCAATGGGTTGGCCAGTCTTTTGTGGCAACTATTTAAAGAGGTAATCCCTAATTCTTAAAAGCTCATCTGCCTCATTACGGATGTCATCAGCCTATTGAAAATATTATCATCATCACTTGCATGAGAAAACAGCAATGGCAAACCTTATAGAAGAGAGAATGACAAAATGGTATCCGACCTGACCCCGAGCAGCTCCAGCAGGAGATTGCAATGCAACTCTTGGTAGAGGCATCGCAAAGCGAAATCCCTACACAATAATACACATCAAGAGGCAGAATTGTGAAAAGCATGGTAGAGACCACACTCAATTATCTTTTCCAGTATAAAATACTGAAATTTTGACAAGAAAAATTAACTTTTCACCAGCAGCAAGAAGGAAGCCTGCCAGATTATAGGCATAACCCAAGCAGTGAGTCGCAACCGAGCTTTTCAAACTTTGCATCGTGCGTATATAGCCAAACTCGGAGTCAAAAACTATACAACCCTTGAATGTAGGACCTGTTTGGATATGACCAGCACCCTCAAACAGTTTGAGACAGTAAATTAAACAAAAACTATAGAAACTACATTTTCCTCTCAGTAACAAAATTTAGATTCTAATTGGAAAATACTGACCATATGTTGATAGTTGTTTCCATCTTATCACCTGTTAGAACCCAGATCTTAAACTCGATTTATCAATGCCTTTGGCACCTAAGAACAAACAACACGGCGAAACTCATACTCAAAACAGAAAGAACAATGACTCGCTAGATGGCAAAACTGGAACTTATCCCTTTCTTAAGTTTGTTCATATCAGTTGCTCTGCTAAGAATTCCACTCCAACATTTATGATATACGTTCAAGCATTGCTTCCCTATCACTAACAAATGAAGTTTCTTCTTTCACAAACTCATCATTCAAGGCATTATACTCAGTTTCATCGAGCTTCATTGCAAAACATTATTTACTGCAATGTCAGTTATTAAAAGTAGCCAAAAATATACTAGAAACTACCAACATCACAAAGAATCAAATATAGTAGTTAATTAGTACATTACCTTAATCAAATAAAAAAAATTGCTTCACAAAGATGGTGCCCCTCTGGTGATTTGAAGTCCAGATCTATTAAGGAGTGCTTTCAAACAATTTCTTCACTAATTCACTCAATTTGTTAACCAAAGGGCAATGCATATAAAAAATAAGAACAAAACAACAAAACAACTTACAAATTTTCTTCTTGAACATCAAAATATTCTCACAATAGCTTGATACCGAATGAAGCACCAGTCATCAGAACCTGAAAAGGAGAGAAAAAGAAACTCAGCAGCTTGCTCATACAAATCTCAAGCTATTTACTTAAATAAATAGCTTGAATCTATTGATAAGCAAAAACCTCATGCACTTAGCATCATTGACGCAGCCTTTGAGCTCTTGTTTCGTACCTTTATACGAAATCCCAATAATCACAGCCTTTTTCTGACCGCTGACTGCGGATAGTTGACCTCGCGCCCGAGCGTGGTTGTAAGCGGCGGTGGCTGGTAATAAGGAGCTGGAATATTCGCTGGCGGGTCAGCGGAGCGCCCCTGGGGTCGGTGATGAGAGTGACGGCTTGGCACAGAGCCCATCAGATAGACTTGGCATCGTGCGGAAGCTCCAATGGCTTGTGGCAGTTGGAACAGTTGACGAGCATCAACATTTTCGCATTTGGTGATATTGGAGATCGGTGGAGATGGGGAAGTTAATTAGTGGCCATTTGAAATGAATCAAGGAATTTGATCAAATGATGAATGATGAATGATGAAGATTTAAGAACTTGCAAGTGGAGAGGGATGGAGGGACTAAGGAGTTGGTAAGAGCTGACTAAGGAGCCAGAAAGGCAACGGCGTCGCCCCTTAAAATGAAGAGCTCCTCCGGCGATGTTGGCCGAAGAAGACGGCGGACTTCAACTTTTTTTTGTTTCCTCACTAAACAAAACGACGTCATTTTTCCATCAGCGAAACGAGATCGTTTTTATTAGAGTAAAAGAAAAAAGGGATACAACAAAAATGGCGTCGTTTCATTAATGGCAAACAAAAGAATAAAAATAAAAATATAATTTTAGAATTTTACCCCTGGGAATACCGGAAAATTATGGCACGTGTCGGTCACGTGCACCTGTATTGACGGAAAACCGCTCGAAAACAGGATTGGGGACCAAACAAATTATTTTGGGTTTGTTGGGTGCCAAATGTACGCAGTTTTGAGAATGTGGACCAAAAATGGTATTTTAATATATGTTGGGACCAAATAAACAATTTAGTCTTTTATTTCTTGTAATGAGATTATATGATTTTTGAGAATCTTTTTAAAAATTATCTTGAAATATAAATAATTATTGTATGACCATAAAAGTTGTTCAAATGAGATTTTTCATGATTAGTCTAATAGTTAAGCGGTCTAACAAGAGACTTTCTCAATTTTAATTATTTGAAATTATCTTCATTTATTTTAATTTTCATCCTCTCAATTTGATTTCTTTTACCTATTTATCATTTATTAAATTTAGCATTAGAAAAACATACTCCCTCCCCCTAGTTTAAATTGCACACTTGCTATTTAGCAGTCAACATTATCAAAATTTGACCACATATTTGAATCGATATATAAGCATGCATCAATATTATCGTATGTGATATTGTTGGATTCGTCGTAATAAATAGTTTCAAAATATCAAGTTTAATGTGTCTTTATTATAAGTAGTTAAATATACTTACGGTCAAACATGTTCTTAAAATTCATAAGAAACATTCTATGTAATTTAGACAGAGGGTGTAACAATGGTACTCCCTCCATCCCAGTCAAACTTGCACAGAATTTTTTTCACGGTCTCCAATAAACATGTTTGATTGTAAATATATGTCACTACATATAATAATGACACATAAAAATTTAATATTTAGAAAATACATGTTATTACAAATCAAATGATATCTCATATGATAGTAGTATTATTCATATATTTATTGAAATATATGGTCAAATTTCGACAATTTTGATTGGGAAAAAAATTCTGTTCAAATTTAGGTGGGAGTACTAAAACATACTCCAATCTCCATCCATCCCACTTTAAATTAGTTATTTAGTTTTTCACAGTTTTCAATGAGTATGTTTAATCGTAAATATCTCTAATTACTTATAATAATGACTTATAAAAAATTAATATTTAAAAATAAATATAAAGGCAAATATAATAATATATTTATTATTTATATATTAATTTTTATTTAGAGTTATAGTTTATAAAGTTTGACTTTCAAAAAGTAAATAAGCAACGGAGGATAATGGCCAAGCAGCCAAAACCTCCATGACAGTAAGTTGGTGGGCCAAATAAGTCCACAAAAATATGATTGGTGCTTGATTTGATAGGCAGGATACCCAAGCAGATATGCCCAAAAACTCCCATTTCTGTGGTGGGCCTCTCAAGGATTCAAGTTTACAGCTTTCTGAATAATTGTGGTCTTATTATTGCATGCCCATCCATTATAAATTGCACTTATTTTTAACATCTATGAGAAAAATAAAATGAATGCATGCTCCTATACTTTATAAGAAGAAGGAGCAGAGTGTTAAATCGGATGTTAATTATATCATCGACTGAATTTTAGGAAGTATTAATTTCAATACTCCTTCCGCTTTGTTATGTTTGACACCATAGATTTAGGTGATATTATTTTTTAAATATGAAATGTGGGGAGAGAATTGAGTGAAAAGAGTAAAATATTTAATGAGTGATTGAAAACAATTCACTTTTTACCTTAAAATGAGACGTGCAAATCTTAACAAAACATACAAAGATGATAAGTGGGTTAAACTTATAAAAAAACGGAGGGATTATAAAGATTTTTTTTTCAGATAAAGAAACCGAGAAAATTTTATGTGTCATTTTAAGTATGTGTAGGTGTGGGTCAAATGATAATTTAACAAGTGTTCAATTAAAGTTACACTTAAGTGCATCCCCACTTTTGTCTCTCTTTTTTTAAATTATAAATGGACACTTGTTGAAATAAAAAGGTTATTTATTCAAAAAAAATCATTATGAAAATTGTTTATTCAAACAAAAAAAAAAAGTGAACAGTATATAGAACATTAATTTTAGCTGGGCCATTTACTTTGCTTGGGCCAAAAGGTAACCACATAGTGAAGCCGAACTAAGGCTACCAGCTGAAACTCAAAAGCTTTACCTTTTTTTAGATTAAATTGTGTACCTCCGTTTACATAATTGATACACTTTTCAGTTAAATTTTTAATTACATTTGATTGGGCTGATATTAACACATGTTTTGGACTTTATTTGTGCTGATATGTTAATCAAATTTGTAGAAACCCATGTTTTGATGATGTTTTAATGTAGTTTAAAATTTTGGAATGAAATTGATGAGTTGCTACCGTTATTAGTCGGGATGACCATCCCGACCAATTTTCTAGACACATGAAAAATGAAGTTGTATGGATTTAGACGCGGGCATGGAAGAAAGAACAAAAGGAAAGTTTTTGTGCAAGAAAGCTAGGCATTACATGGAATATTTTGGTGGAATTAATTTTGCCAAGTCCAATTTATAAATGAAATTGGATTGCTTGAAGACTCCTAAATTATAGGAGAAGATATTTCTTTCTTTTTTTTTGAATTTATATTAGATAAGGAAAGACATGTTTTATTCGTTATCTATCTTTTTGGTGTAATAATTTTCCAGTTCCACCCGTATACCATACATATGCACGCAAGACCATAGACGCACAGACGGTCTTTCTGTGCAGAAAAAATATTCACGTTTGGAGTTTCTCAACATTCTATTCAGACAATTTTTATAATTTATTTTTATGCTTTTGATTTTTAATTAAATTATGTTGTCTAACTAAATTCATTTTTTCCCGGTGAAGATCAAGGAAATACTGACGTCGATTCCCGTGAGATCTAATTAGTTTTTATCCTTTGATTGCATTCTTGCATATGTTGTTCTTGAATATAATGTTTATGGTTGCCTTCATGTTATTAAGTAGTGGCCAATATTTGATAGCATGTTAGTTAATTTAATACCAATTTAACCAATCACCCGTAATTGTGATTTCAGTTCAATCAGTGGTAGAGAACAACAATCTTAATTTAACAATGATGCATCAGAGTTTGTTGGTTATGAATTGAGTCTTTCTCGTTATTAATGCTGCTAGCATATTAAATCTATAGAGCGTATCTTAGGTTATATGTTAGTTAGAGAAATAGTTGGTGAGGCGTCCTCTTGATTATCGACAAAGTAAGAAAGATTGGTTGCTTGCAACTATAACCAATTTGTTTGCATGCATTTAAAGTCATCTTTGCATCAAGGATCGAGATAGGAAGCCAGTATGAAATTGATCAAAACCGGAATTCCCTCATCATAGTTGAATCTTTTGAAATCTATAATAATTTTCCAATTTTATTTGTTCTCAATTTACGTTTTAGTATTCATCATCATCAAATCATTGTTTTGGTTACAAAATCGCAGGTTAAGAATTAAGAAAAATCTTGCCAATCTCATGGGAAAACAAACTTGCTCGCTGCTGTACTGGTCACGATGATCATCCCGACCACTAAATCGTAATTGGTTATCAAGCTTAGAGCTCGAATTATTTTTGGTGTAAATCGACACATCAAATTTTGGCGCCGCTGCTGGGGATTGGTTTTAAGCGGTATTTTTCTTAAATTTTTATTTGCTTCTCTTTCCTTCTAGTTTATACCTCGTTCTTCTTGTACAGAGAAAAGATTTAAAGGAATCCTCCTTATTTGAGTCAACTACCAGCAAAGAACAAGTCAACATGGCCGATGAACAGAGACGTGAGGAAGAACCAGCACCTCAACGGATAAGAGACATAAGGTGGTACTGACATAATTGCCCATTGTGCCTTATCCTTCATGACATAAACCGCAGCGCATAAATTAAACTAGGTTTTATACAAATATCACCTAAGTTCGGTGATTTTCTAGGTGAGAGTGCTCACAATCATCTTGATGAATTTGATCTAGTTTGTGCAACTCTATGACCCTAAGGTTTTTCCAGATGATCATACTAGACTGCTCACATTTACACACACTCTGCATGGAAAAGCTCGTGAATGGTTTTTTGAACTTCCCCCGGGTTCAATCCGAACTTGGGAGGATCTTGAGATGAAATTTTTACGAAAGTTTTTTCCCGAGTCTAGAGCTGCTAATTTAAGATCTACAATTAGTGGCATAAGACAAAAGAACGGGGAGAATCTTGCTAGTTATTGGGATCGTTTTAATTAATTATGTCGTAAATGTCCTAACCATAATTTTTCTAAATATCAGTTCATCGCTAATTATTTTTATGTAGGCATGTGTTCGATAGACAGGGGAAATTTTTATGCAGCTTGTGGTGGTAATGTGCTAAACAAAATCATGGATGAGGCAAATGAGATCATTCTTGATATGGTCACCCAAGAGTATGATGAAGATGATGATAGATCCAGACCGGTGAAGGTAGCCGAAACTTTCACAAATGGATGATAAGTTAGATGCCATCATATCATTGGTACAGGAGCTAGCCGTGAAGACTACATGAGGAGTTAAGTGCGAAATTCACTCGCAAACAAGACACTACACTGATGCTTGTCTTACTCTTCAAGATCCTCAAACGGAACAAGCTTGCTATGGATTTGAAGATGCCCCAGGTCAAGAAAGTACTATCTGTATTCAGATACATATAACCCTGGATGGAGGGACCACCCAAACTTCAGATGGACCGAGAAAGCTCCTGGAATGTATGCTCTGAGACAGCCACAGGCCGGTCAGGATAATCATCCCGCCCAGGACGATTAGCAAAACTCCATGAATGATGTTCTCAAGAGTATTGCTCAAGGCAATGAAATCGTGCAAAATTTAGCCAAAAACATGAATGCTTTTTAACAAGAGACAAGGGTTGTTATAGAAAACATTGAGCAACTATTAACACAAATGGTTGCGGAGATAAATAAATTGAAGACAATCAATGAAAAACTTCCTTCCCAGACAGAACCAAATCCAAGAGAGAATGCAAGTGCAATAACCCTAAGGAGTGGGAATGAGTTAATTGACTCTGCACCTAAGGAAGAAAACAAGAAAAAGGATAAGCATGAAGAATCCAAGGAAGGAGTCTTCAAAGGTAAGCACTAAACCTAAATCATCTATTTCTAACTCAGAAATTTCTCCACCATTCCCATCCAGGTTAGCTAGAAACAAGAAGGAAGGTGATGAGAAAGAGATTTTGGTGGTCTTCAAAAAGGTAGGGAAAAAATTTACCCTTGATTGAAGCCATAAATTAGGTTCCCAGGCATGCAAAAAAAAATTTAAGAGCTTTGTTAAAAAAACATGAAACATGGGAAAGAGGCAAAAATTAGGGTAGGTGAATTATTATTTTTTGCAATTACTCAACGTAAATTGCCACAAAAATGTAAGGATCCTGGGATATTTTCTATCCCATGTAAAATTGGCAAGATGAATGTTGAAAATGTCATGTTAGATCTAGGTGCATCAATTAATGCTATACCTCTCTGTGTGTATAATGACTTACAATTAGGACCCTTGAAGGAAACTAATGTCATAATCCAATTAGCAGATAGGTCTAACGCATCTCCCAAAGCTATAGTAAAGGATGTACTTGTAAAAGTTAATGATATGATGTTTCCTGTGGATTTCTACATTGTTGATATGGAGGATTCATTCTCTGCTAATAAGTCCCTAATTCTTCTAGGAAGACCATTCATGAAGACAGCGAAAACCAAGGTTGATGTTGAAAAGGGAAAACTTAGCCTTGAATTTGATAGAGATATAGTTACATTCAATATTTTCGATGCCATGAAACATGTAGATGATACTGAATCTATGTTTACTCTTGATGTAATTGACCCGTTGGTTGATGATTTTGTAGAAAAGTATTATAGAGATGACAAGCTTGAACAGGTTTTCTTCAATGGATGGGAGGACAAGGACGTAATGTATGAGATGGACGAAACGATGTGTGAGATTATCATACGAATGAACTCCACAAAAGAGTAAAGATCTCGGAAGTTATCAGCCGGGATGACCATCCCGCTCGATTAGAGCCCAAAAAAGTAGAATTTCGTCGCTCCTGGTAATCTGGTCTGTAAGCCCAGCAGTTCGATTCCAGATGAGCAGACTATTAAATCTCAGTAGACATCAGTCGGGATGATCATCCTGGCCAATCATGAATTTTTAATGGAGAATGAGACCTTACCTGTCATGTATCCCCGTGGAATAGAGTTCTTCAAAGTTGAGGGAATAACACTTTCATTACTTCTAAATGGTTGATCTGAACAAGGCAGCCGAGTCTAGGTTAAGACGTTAAATAAGGGCGTTTCTTGGGAGGCAACCAAAGAATTTTCCTCTTCTTTTTTATTTTTTAATATATATTTTTCAAATTTTTAGTTCAATTTTAAATTTCTTATTGTTTTAATTCTTTTTTTAGAGTGTAGTTGTTATGTTAGAAAAAAGAAAAGAAAAAGACAACGAAAAGTTTTAAAAAATGAGAAATTTCCGGTTTTCGTTTGTTTTTTTGTATGGTTTGATTTTGCATTTTTTGACTCTGCAGATTTGGAAGAAGTTGACATGCGTTGGGTGGTGGAATATGCAAGAGAAAAAAGGAGCAGGGTTTGAAAAACAATTTTGAAATGAGACCCAAATTAGGGCCAGCGTACGTCTCCTTCAATTTGCCTCTCTTTCAATTTTTTTTATTATTATTAAAACCCACCGGATGGTGAGAGGATTTTTATTAAGGAATCTCTAACCCGATAAAATAGAATTACATCTAGAGTTTGCTTTGTAATGAAGCTGAGTTTCTTAACTACCAAAACATCGCGCTTCTAAGGCAACCGCGATGATAATATAACATGTTTATTGTTTGACTACGATTCTTACTCAAACACCTCCACCCATTGTGTTAATATTTGATAAGCCAGGCAGTCAACAATAAACATGTTTCCTGACTATAAGGTTGCACACTACCGTATGTTTAAGTAATGATTATAATACTTGGAATTGCTGCGGCATCAGCCACTATGGCTCTTCTTGTGTATGAATCCAGATCTTCGCAAGACCATTCTGTGAGTTCCTGAATTTTCCTCTTTGCAGCTAGTAGTGCCAGTTGGTGAGCAGTGTTGTTTTGTTCCCATTACACATGTTTGATCCGTGTGCTTCCATTCTGAAATTGTGTTTTAAGTGTCCATCCAGTAGTCCTCATCCTCCACGACCACTTTCTCTTTCCCTCCAACATTTGAACTACCTGTAAGCAATTGGTTTCAACATTCAGTGGCCAAAAGTTATTTTCAGTGCATATTTTCATACCTGAAAGTACAACCATCAATTCCGCTTGTAGTGCATTTTCTGCTGCTAGTATATGATATGCACCTATATAAACAACACAACCATTCACATTTCTAACAATGAACCCAGCTTTGGGGTAGGCTAGTGAGGAGAAGGTGACATCAATATTCAATTTGTATCTCTTGTCAGAAGGTTCCCATTTTTAGGCCTTAATGATTCTATTTTTTCTTATCTTTTGAATTGGGCCGAAACCTTTAGATGCCAAATTTTGGCAATCCGGGCATAGTTTCTGAGGGTTTAGTTTGAAGATATATATGATAAGTCTATTCAGTGTTGATATCATCATATTATCATAAAATTGTGAGCATCTTGGTTTCGATAGAATCCAGCAAATAAGATTTGATACGGTGTATGTGCAGTTGTTCAAGATTTTGGAAGCATTTTCATATGACCAACATTAAGATAACCTATCAAAATGATGTCTAAATTGTGGCGTGTGAATTCCCAGCAAGTGAAATGCATGATCCCATAGTTTGAGGGATGCAGTGTAACTATTGAAAATGTGAGTAGCTGTTTCAGTTTCAACTAGGCATAGAGCGCATCTAGATGTAATATTAATTCCAAATACTGACAGTGTATCATCTAGAAGCAGCATGCTACAAAATTCTACACTTGTACACAACTCGTCACACTCGCGCGTCCACCAAAGCTTCGACAGCCCATTCCAACCAAAATTCTGATGTTGACCCCATGACTAATTAGCCGCCCTTTCTTTCTTTATTTTTCTCTTTTAGTTTCATTAGTTTCACTTGTAGAATATTTGCATGAAATCATATTTTCTTATTCATTTGCATATATGCTATCTCTTTCTTACACAATGGGGACATTGTGTTGTCTAATTGTGGGAGAGAGGTGCAACATCGTTGGTTTGTTTTTCATTATTGAAAAACAAATTTAAAAAATCAGAAAATAGAAACACGAAAAGATTTTTCATTTTTTTCATTATTTGAGCAAAAAAATGCAGCCTAAATTGAAAACTTGAAGGGTTGGAACTGAAATTTGGTATGTGGTAAGATGGATGATTGTTTCCCCCTCTGTAAAAAAATCATTGATTCATGTATGTGTTCTAGGATGATGAATGTGCAATAAATCATTTTGATTTAAACTTAGATATATTGTGAGGATTTGATCCTTAAAGAGCAAACGTCGTGAAAAAATTTAGGCATATATGGGAAAAAAGTAGCTCTTCATCTCTTTGTTGAGTGATCATATTTTGATATTTATTGTTTGGTTTGTGCCATGATTTCGAGACTATTTTTGTTACTTGAGTATGAAAGTGATATATGCACTTATTAATAACAAGCTTCTACAAAAATATTTCCTACCTCATGTTGATCCCCTACTTTGCCCCGTTGAAGCCAGACAACTTTTTCTTTGGTATTTTTAGTCACTAAATATTTAGCCAAGAGCCTTAACATTTTCTTAACCATCTGAGAATGTGTAAGTAATTTATTATTGATTGGGGTATGAAATGGAATTGCTTGATGGGTCAAATATGGTTGAGTTATTGTGCTAATACATGTTGGAAGCATAGAGCATTTCGGATTTACATTCATTGGGGAAGTGTATACTCCCTCCGTCCCTCTGTTTCTGTCTTACGACAAAAAATATCTTTTTTTAAAGTCATTAAAATTGCATAAAAATAGTTTGTGAACAAAAAATATTTCATTTTTTTACATTCAAAACTAGGTAATACCCGGACGATGACCAAACTTATATTAATTCATAAATTACCACCATTTATGTTTTTATTATAATTTTAATAAATATTTTAATTAAAAAATTGTTGGTTTTGACCAAATATTATTATTCGCGTTAAATTTGTTTGATTTATGTATAATTGTTCAAAGATAAAACCACGTAGTGATGGTGATGATGATTGCATTAAGGTGTCTGAGATCTAAGTGAATGAAGAAAAATACATATTCCCTCAGTTTCATTGGATGTGACACACTTTCCTTTTTTGGTTGTTTTTGTGAATTTGACACAATTTCCTTTTATAACAAGATTCCTTCAATTTCATCCACTCATTCTACTTTTACTTTCTAAATTCAATTTCATCCACTTATTTCATTCACCTAAATCCAAACACCTAAAGCTATCGTGTCACATCCAACGAAACGGAGGTAGTATAATTGTGACATAAGTACAAAGATTTGGAAAAAGGAAAAACCTAACAAAATGAAATTGAGTAGTATGGAAAAAAAAAGAAGAAAAGTGGGGAGAGAATGAAACTTTCAATATTTTAGGAAAATATTATTAATGAAACTTGCATGGGGAAATGGAAAGATGACTTTATATTAGATGAGTATGGTTAAATAATATTTACATTTTTTTCATGAAGCTGATATGGAAAACTATGCAAGCAACATGTGACAAGAATTATGTATGAATGTCATGCAGCAAGAATTGCCTCTTTTAATATATACTATAGATTTTGCCACAAATGAAAGTAAGACAATAATATAAAGACACCAAATAAGTCAGGTATGACACAAATAGGGGGACGAGGGGAGTATATAGTTTTGGAATGATATTGTTCTTGTATGCCCAAAAATGTCTGTAAATACTGTTGCCCAGAAAAAGAAGGAGAAAGGTTGAAAAAACTTTGGAAACAAAAAAGAAAAGAAACAAAAATCAGAAAGAAACAAAAATTTCTGGTCAGCAGTATATTGGGCTGGAAAATTTTGGGAGCAATATGGGCATGGTTTAGTACTTGGTAGTGATGTTTATACTTTGTTGCTTATCAATGTTGAATTTTCGTTCGAAGTATGAACATAGATGAGTAAGAGAGTGATAATGAATTACTTGAATATTTTCATATTTTTAGCCTCGTTTATCATATCTCTTTGACCCTAGCCCCGTTACAACCTTGGAAAGACCTAATTGATTTGTGCTCAAGTTTCAAATTATACAATGGATATAGTAGCATTCACAAATCTGTTGTGATGAATATTGTGTGTGATTTGTGTGAATTACCTTGTTTTGATTTTGAGAGATATTGAGTGATCTTGGAGAGACTGGACTTTATTATATATTTTTTACTAGAATAAAAGTATGAAATGGTTTTATAAGCAAAGGGGAATGGTTTGTGGTAAGACTGTGGATTGTGTTTGGTTCCAACTATGATGGTTTTTATTTTAGGGCTGCCATAGTTTTTTTATTCTCACATTTACATTTATGTTTTGCATTTTAATATGCTCGAGGCTGGTATAATCTAAGTGTGGGGGAGCTTGATTGGGCTGATATTACCATATGTTTTAAGTTGTATTTGTGCTGATATGTTAATCAAATTTGTAGAAACTCATGTTTTTATGATATTTTATTGCGGTTTAAAATTTTGGAATGAAATTGATAAGTTGCTGCAGTTATTAGTCGAATGACCATCCCGACCAATTTTCTGGACACATGAAAAATGAAGCTATGGATTCAGACGCGGTCATGGAATAAAGAAGAAAATGAAAAAAGGTTTTGTGCAAGAAAGCTATACATTACATGGAATATTTTGGTGGAATTAATTTTACCAAGTCTAATTTATAAATGGAATTGGATTGCTTGAAGACTCCTAAATTGTAGGAGAAGATATTTCTTATTTTTTTTGAATTTCTATTAGATAAGAAAAGACATGTTTTATTCCTTATCTATCTTTTGGCTGTAATAATTTTTTTCCAGTTCCATTTGTACGTAATACGTATGCACGCAAGACCATAGACGTGTAGATAGTCTTTATGCGCAATATTCACGTTTGGAGCTTTTCAGTATTCTATTTAGATAATTTTCATCATTTATTTTTATGTTTTTTATTTTTAATTCAATTATGTTGTTCAGCTAAATTCATCTTTTTCGGTGAAAATCAAGGAAATACCAACGTCGATTCTCGTGAGATCTAAATAGTTTTTATCCTTTTATTTTATGCTTGCATCTGTTGCTCTTGAATATAATGTTTATGATTGCATTCGTGTTATTAAGTAGTGGCCAATATTTGATAGCATGTTAGTTAATTTAATATCAATTGAACCAATCATCTGTAATTGTGATTTCAGTTCAATCAGTGGTAGGAAACAACAAACTTAATTTAACAATTTTGCGTTAGACTTTGTTGGTTATGAATTGAGTCCTTCTTGTTATTAATGCTGCTAGCATATTAAATTTATAGAGCGTCTATTAGATTATATGTTAGTTAGAGAAATAGTTGGTGTGACGTCCTCTGATTATCAGCGAAGTAAAGAAAGATGAGTTGCTTGCAACTATAACCAATTTGTTTGCGTTCATTTAAATTCATCCGTGCATTGAGGATCGAGATAGAAAGCCGGTATGGAATTGATCGAAACCGGAATTCTCTCATCATAGTTGAATCTTTTGAAATCTATAATAATTTTCCAATTATTTGTTCTCAATTATATTTTTTAGTATTCATCATCATCAAATCATTGTTTTGATTACAAAATCGCAGGTTAAAAATTAAGAAAAATCTCACCAATCTCTTGGGAAAATGAACTTGCTCGCTGATGCACTGGTCAGGATGATCATCCCGACCATTGAATCTTAATTGGTTATCTGGCTTAGAGATCGAATGATTTTTGGTGTAAATCGTTGCATCAACATCATGTTTGAGTATAAATTTCATATAGTATATAAGTAGTAATATTATCACGTGAGTTGTCGTTAGATTTTTCGTAGCATGTGTTTTCTAAATATCAAAATTTTACATGTCGTTAAGATATGTAACAAAAAGTTATTAGCGGTCAAACATGACTTGAGAAAACTTTCTGAAAAGTGTGTCATAAATAGGTGAACGGAGAAAGTATTAAACTGTAGTACTTACCAGTTATCAATTAAATTTATTTATGCTGAATTTAATAAATTAGCGTGAAACTTTATTTATTGGTGGTGAGTATAATTTAGTGGTAGTTTAAATCTAAATTATAAGTGTTGAACTTAATATAATTTATGACGGAAGGTTCGTTAATGGCCAATCTAAGCGTGTGATGCAAGTTACAGACTCAGACTTATATATGCTGAGACACTCGTGAAAAACGTTGAAGCACTAAATTTGGTGGTGGATTTGAAGGTGAAAAACGTTGAAGCAATGGAAGATTCACTGAAGTTATCAACATGGTGCATGGGATAAAGAAATTCTGCTAGGACTGATAAAATAGACCTGTAAATCACGTGTTAAGTGGGTTATGTATTTTTAAATTGGCTGGATATGAGTAAAATGATTAATGAGTTAAATGGACAACAGGTCAAATGATTACTGTATTTGATAAACATGGGTAAGGTGGGTTGGATTTGCGGATTGAATGTGGGTATACACATATATGTTGAAACTTGCAAGTTTACCCATATGAGTTTGTATATAAACTCATATGAGTCAATACAGGAGTGGAACCGGTAATTTCATTTAGGGGGGAGCGGAATATATATACACAATTAAGTTTGAGTTGGCCATTAAAATAACATAGTATAGTAGATTCATTCATTCAAAAGTTAAAGAATAAAATTAAATACCAAAAATAAATAAAGTGATTGGAGTAGTATGTTGTGTATCATTTTCAATTATATTGTTATTTTTTACGTAGGAAATATAGAGTGATTTATTTTTCTCTTCATATTTTGAAAATAGGTCTAAGTAAAGAACAATTATGAAATAAAATTCTAAATAAATAATTTAAACACTTCAATTTACATAAATAGTTGATGAGAAAATACAAAAATAAAATATAGTTCGCTAAATTTTTGTTTGCTTTTAATAAGAAGATAATTTTTAAAAATTTTGCATTTGCTTCTTAAAAGATATCATGACTTATATTTATACTATATTGGTATTAGAAGAAAAAAATTAAATCCTAATATGAACCAAAATTTTATTATTAAATAAAATTGTTAAACTACTTCCAAATGTAACTTTGAAAATAATAACTGTAAAGTTGAATACAGAAGAAATTCGAATTCTTTTTTAACTCTTATTTCAAACTAAATAATCCAACTATTATAAACCACTTGAGATGAATATTTTTTTATAGGGGGGACCACAACTGTTTTTTATCATTAAAAAATAAATAAAATACTAAATAAATAAAACTATTCAAGGTTAAAAAAATATTGGGGTGGCAGGGCCACCCCTATATTCCGCCCCTGGGTCAATATATAGGTTGAAATCCGCGAGTTTACTCACATGGGTTTTATATATAAACCCATATGAGTCACTATGAGTTAGTATATAAACTCATATGAGTACATAAATGGGTTGGAACTAGCAGGTTTTACCTATTTTTTACCCATGAATTGAATAATTTTTTACCCACGGGTAGAGCGGGTTTTAACCCGACCAATGGTGACCCATCCCATTACTGATCGATCATAAAATTGGTCAAAAATATCATACCCATATTACCCAATTCGCACTCAACCTGATCTCTCATTTGCCACCCCTAAATATTGCCTAGTATGAGTAGGTCATAGAAGATGTCCGAAATGTTTAAGAAATGATCATACTCCCTCTGTCCCATCCCAAATTACTCACCTATTTTATGCCACAATTTTTATCAAAATTTGACCACATATTTAAATAAATAAGTGGGAAATAATATAATCGTATGTGATATTGTTAAATTCGTAGTAACAAATAGTTTCTAGGAAGTAACTTTTTGTTTGCCGTTATTATACGTAGTTAAACATATTAATGGTTATATACGTCTTTCGAACGGTGTGTAATTATTGGACTGTAATTTGGGTTGGGACGGAGGGAGTATTGGATTTTGAGGCACAACCACCATGTAACATATTCTTTAGCTGCTTTTGCTAAGATTAGTACACTTCTTACAAATGTATATACATCACCCAGACTTGTTAAACAATTCTAAAAGTTTCTAACCTTGAAATGAATTTCAGTTTTCCATTCAAGAAATAATTAAAGGTGATCAAACACTTTTTAAATTTATATCCAAAGCTGTCTAATCTGTAGAAATTCGAGTCGAATATTGCAAGTAGTCATTTAATTAAGTTTGTTTGCTGACGAAAAGACGAGAGATCATAATGGTCCAAAAATCAAGTTGATCGCTTTTCAAATTTATTTTGAGGGGACCCTGATAATATATTTCCTCGCCCATTCTTGAAACTACATACCCTTTCGCCCCTTTCTTATTAGTTTTATTTACATTATGTGGTATTCCTTTGTTGGTGTCTCAGTATTTTTTTAAAAAATAATAATAAAGATAAAGTTTTGGAAAAAATCGTTATGGAAAGACGGGTTTAATTAGAATAATAAAAAGTAAAAGGTCTTAGTTGCATATTAAAAATTCACCATGCAACGTGTAGTAGTTATAGAATTTATAACTCGATTCATGCAACCCGACAGTTTTATCTTCATTTCTTCTAATTTGCACTTTAAACCTTGGTTTTTCCACAACTTATGAAAAGATCGTCTTTAAGGAGACGGACTCAAAAGTTAATTAAACGTAAAATATATTTTAAAAATCGTTCACAATCCTTTTTTTATATTTTCAACAACTTTTTAAAAAGAAAATTAGGTTACGCGCTCTCATTTATCGAAAATCAAAAGAGAAGCTGTAGAAATGTAAATGCTGTGACATGAATCAGTTTTGAAGCATGCCATTCAGGCTAGATTTATAACTCACCGGTCCCTAAACACAGGTGCTGTTCATTTGTGCTTGACTTGTACATTTTGTTTGGAGCTCGGACAAATCTACACCAGTCGCTACGAAGATAAGCACAAGTATAAACTCAACAACTTGACCATCAAAAGTTTTTCAGCCGCTTTGTCACTCCATGTCTAATGCTGATGTAACATCACCAATTTCTCTTTTTAAATCGACTAACTATTACACAGGGTCATTTCATAATTAGTATGACAAATGAAATAATTTAATTTTTATTTATTACAATGAGGTGCTGATAGTTATGAAAATATTTTTAAATGAATCTCAACCTATATATAATCATAAATTGACCTTAAAAAATTATTAAATGAAGATTTTTATGATTGGTCTAACTGTTTGTCGGTCTAACATGGGACTCTCCACCAATATATATTAACAACAAATCCTAAAATTATAAAATGAAAAGAAGAGCACGGAATTATTTTAAAAATAAATTATCCACAAAATTATGTTTTAAATAAAGAAAATAAAATCCCATAAAATAAAGATGTACTTGCTTTCCTTTGTAATTTTGTGCATCTGTCCATAAGCAACTGATTGTAAACAAGCAACCGAAATCATTTCCCAGCCAGACAAGGCTCCCTGGTCTATTCTCAACTTTGCATATGACCTCCATATCACCCTCAAAGTTCATACCTATCTCACATACACTTTGACATGGCAATTTGGCCGCTGATTTTCTGTCAAAAAACGCTACATCAAACAGGGTTTTTACCTCTTTTTCTCAGCTGGATCAAAAGGTTAAAGGTCTCATACACTTGGACAGATTATCTGTTCCATCTCTGAGAATCCAAAAAGATCATATGTTGCGGATGATTTTATTTTGCAGGCACAAGATGAAGAATGATACTACTGAATATTCTGATTTTTCACAAACTACTGTTCAAAATATGGACATTTTGAAGACAATCGTGGGAAGAATGCAGCGAACATAAACTCTCAAGCCACTTTGGATCCCGCACGAAACGCTTGACGCGCTGAAAGCCAACTCTCGGATGATTGTTGACCGGAGTGGCTACACATTAAAAGCACTTAGGGACGCCATGGAAGTCCGGCCATCCACCGACGTTAACACAAGGGGTGGAGATGTCGGGGATGGAACCACTTTCAACGCATCCCTTTGTGCTTTGCTATAACATACTTTCAAAGGTTCAAGTTGATACTTGAACCAAACTTGTATCAAAACTCTATTTGTTTAAGGATTGGGGTCCCTAATAAACCACCCTCCCTACTTTAATTCTTTTATTAAAAAAAAGTGCATCTGTCCGACAACTATATTATTTAAAGAGAAAGTTTCAAAAAAAAGGTGTCATGTCCATAATTTTATGAAAAGTTTGTTGTATTTTTTATTTAAATGTTGTAAATTTTTTATAAAATTTAAATATTGTATTTTAAAAGTTAAAACAAGTAATGATTTGTATTTGAATGTGAAAATATGAAAACATATAACATAATTTTTTAAAAAGTTTTTAAATTTATTATGTAATTTAACAAATGCGGTGCATAAGGTAAAAAATATGTAGACTGCCTATAAACTTATGGAAAGACCGCATGTTAAAAGACCTCTCTTATTTAAATTATAGATCCATCAGCCATCACTATGTATTTTTTAAAAAACTTTAATACAATATATTTTAAATTAAATATTTTATTTTATTTTATTTTAAATAATATTTTGCATTTAAATATTATTTTTTGCATATTATTTTTTATATTTCACACCCAAATTACATGGTCAACTAATAGTATATAATAATTAGACTAACTAAAGTATGTGTGTTTCAAGTTCATTCTAAAACTTAGCCATATACTTTTGTCCCACGTAAATTATTTTTCTTTTGTAAACTTAGTCATCATATGCAGGTGTGATCTGAAACTAATTAAGTCAAAGTAAAATAAAACTAGGTTTATGCTTATCCTTAACAGATGATCGATTCTATGTTAAAAAAATCTCAAGGAGAATTATTTAATAAATCCCAACAAGAACGGTGTATACTCCTGCCTCCGTTTAAATTACACATAATTTTTTTCCAACCAAACTTATCGAAATTTGACTATACATTTGAATAGGTATATGGACAATAATATTATCGTGCAAGTTACCATTAGATTCATCGTAACATTAAAATTTTAATTAACAACTTTGATAAGATGTTATTATACATAGATAATATATTTACAAAACGTATTTATTGAAAATCGTGAAAAGCTATATTCTTATTAGAAAAACAAAAAACCTAACAGACTAAAAGCCAAGCAGCCGCTAAATGAACTGGTGGCGCCGCAGGGGTTCAACGAAAACGTGGGCGGCGCGCCGTTTAGTGGCCAGTCGAATAGCACGTGCGCATTTCGAACAGTCAGATACAACGATTTCCGCTTTGTCATAAATTCATTTTCCCGAAGATTGAAGAAAGAAGAGCGCAATTTGACTCCCGCAACTTCGCATATTTCCAAAACTCTAAAAATGCAGTTCGACTGATAAAATGAAGAGAAAAAAATGCTCATGAAGTCATAGTAATTAAATACTATGTTGTTATACGCTCCACCTAACATTGTGATTTGCGCATTTCGTAAATTTAGTGGGAAAATTTCCTCTCTTTTTTCTCATGATTTGATGTTTCAAAGTTTAGGTGTCAACTGAAATTAAATTTTGTAACTGCATTTTAAAGTCAAATAAAGATTATACTACCACTCTTCTAAGCTTAGACTTTTCTTTAGAGGGTTGAGTTCTGCCCCTCCTTATGGTAGAAAGAAATGTGTAGAGTAAAATTTAAATTCAAGGGTATATCGTCTTTTAAAATGAATGTACCATATTCTCATCTGCTCAAAAGTATTAAAAGTTATTAAATGGCTGTATCAAAGTTTTGATAGAGTGTATGACGTTCCTTGTTCTCATCTGTTCAAAAGTTTTCATATGTTGTATGACAATACGGAGTTTTGACAGAACGTATGGCGTCCCTTGTTCTTATCTATTCAAAAGTATTAAAAGTTATTTTTAAAAAGATACTAAAAGTTGTTTATCGACAGTAAAGGAATTATGGCATAATGAATGACGTCCATGTTCTAATTCGTTCAAAGGTATAAAAATATTATTAAATGACAGTTGTGTGCCGACCGCATGTTCTCATCCGAACAAAAGTATCAAACATTATTAAATGAAAGCTCAGAATTTCTACAGGATGTATGCCGACCGCCTGTTGTCATCCGCTCAAAGGTATCAAACATTATTAAATGACAACTCATATTTTTTACAGGATGTGTGCCGACCGCCTATTTTCATCCGCTCAAAGGTATCAAACATTATTAAATGACAATACCTGAGTTTTGACATAGTACATGACATTTTCAGTAAAATTTATATTTTTAAAATCTGCACACAGTATATTCTTATAGAATTAGCATTTTATAGTTTGCACGCAGAATTGAATGTTGAAAATTTTCAAAATTCAACCAATTACAATTAATGTGCATTATAAATGTGTACATCCCACCTATATTTGTGCACTAAACTACATTCAATACATGTGAAGACATTTGATTCTATATGTGAATATATTCAATATGTATGTACATTCCACCGATCTTCGTTCTTTATTAACTTGTTCATTCTGTTTGAAACAAGAATCAGCATTTTCCCAAAAATGAAATTCGATCGAAATACATGGTTTGAATTATATCTACTGAAATCATAAGCTCTTAAATTGAAACCGAAGGCTCCATTTGGAGTTTAAAAACACAACTTTCTAGGTAAACTGCACTATGGAGAACATTAAATTTGGTAACCTAGAAGTTACAAAATGGGGTAACTAATTAATCTCGAAGACTTTTTACCCAAAAAGAACCCTTTACCAATAAAGACATTTTCTTGCACTTAATTTCAAAGTCGAAATCTCTAGCATTCTAGCCCAAGGAATAGCATGTATTTACAGATTCGACCCCGAATAATCTTCTTTCATGATATTTCACATCCTCCTTTGATTTTTCTTCTTCTTTTCATCTTTTCCTTTTTTACCCTTGCATTTATTTTATTGTTTTCACTGCCTGAACCCGGTTTGGATCGGGTAGCGCATCCCAAACGGGTCAACCGAATCCTGAAAGCTCTGGTTAGCAAAGGCATTGGAGCTGGGCGGCTGAAAGAAACCCGGATTCTGGACCCGGTTGTTCCGGACCCCACTTTGCACCTCCTCGTCAATTCGCGGGAACGTAGGGACATAAACGTCATTTTGCATAGCAACGCTGTTGTTCATCTGTCCCGGACCCGGAACCACCGGGACCTGGGTGGCGCCGCCACCAAGTGGACCCAGCTCCGGCAGCGTAGTTAATCCGGCGAGGGTTGCCCAGTCAAAGCTCCCGGATCCCAGGTTTTGCAGATTGACTTTCTGGTCTTCTTGCTGAATGTTGTTGCTCTTCAGGGAGGAGTTTATTCTCGGCAACGAGAAGTACCGGTCGGAGATATCCGGTAGCGTTTGCAAAACGTCATCAAACTGAGAAGAAGACGACGACGAAGAACCATGGCTGTTATCATGGCTCTGCATCATGGCGGTGCTTTGCGGCCGCGCTCCGCCACCGCCGCCGGAATTCTTCTTGTAGATTCTACACAGAACCCAATCGTCCAACTGCAACAAAATTCAGAGTAGTTTTAGCATAAAAAAACACGAATGTCAAGATGAAAGAATGAAGGTGTGAAAAATGATACACGAAATCTTACTCTAGATGTGCCAGTTTTACGAGGCGGATCAGAGAGGCGGTACTCATGCATGATCCAGTTCGTTTTGGTTC
>JAULKM010000011.1:560769-579664 GCA_032355605.1 Rubia tinctorum | reverse complement strand
GTAACAAAACCCTAAGATATCACACACAATCAAAACAACAAAACTGAACATCAATTGCACACTTAAAACACTACAAGTATCAAATAGTAAAATTAAAACATCACACCAACACAGATAATAGTACTTAAAACCTAAACATAAAACATCAAACATAAAACCAGAAACATCAACAACAGTATCTGAAATGCCACATCTGAAAAATAACAAAATTTATATATCCTCTTTTCTTCTCGACTGCAGCAACTAGGGATGATCATGGGTTGGGTCTAATAAGACCCAGACCTGACCCTTAGAAAATTTAGTTAGACCAGGACCCCTAGGGTTTGAAAATTTTAGACCCGTACCCAAACCCGATGGGTCTAAATGGGTTTAGGGTCCAAAACGGGTCATAAATGGGTCTAATATTCTATTTTTTCACTAAATAAAATATATATTATCTTAAATACAAATAATTGAATTTCAATATGTATTAGAACTATTTTTCAAGATAAAAAATACACAATACATATTTTTTGTTGAATTTGAAATAAAAATACAAAGAGAATATGAAAGTAATTTAGAAAATTGGGTAAAATTATATTGTTAGGCTTATATGTGTCTACGAGTTGGGTCTGGGTCGGGTCTGGGCCTTAGTAATTTAGAGCCAAACCCGGACCCGTATTTAAAAATATAGACCCATACCCATACCCGACCCAATGGGTCTAGACCTTGTGGGTCTGGGTCTGGTCCTAGACCTATGATCATCCCTAGCAGCAATAGTGGGCAAGCGTTCTAAGACATCTAAGAAACAATAAAAACAACACAAAAATTAGCACAATTCATAACAAAGCCCTAAAATATCACACACAATCAAAACTGAACATCAATTGCACACTTAAGCATGAAAACACCACAAGCATTAAATGCTAAAATTTAAACATCACACCAACACAAATAACAGTACTTAAAGCCTAAAACATGAAACATCAAATTGAAAACGAGAAACATCAATAACGGTACCTAAAACATCACTGCTGAAAATTAAGAAAACTTATAAATCCTCCTTCCTTTTCTGTTGCAGCAGCAGTGAGACAAGTTTTCTTAGACATCTAAAAAAATAGCAACTGCAATACAAATATTAGCACAAATCCGTAAGAACAACTCGCCAAACAAAAAAAAGACAAATCCCCAAATATTACTCGGTATAACCTACACAAACCCTAAAATATCACATGAACCAAATAAAGTAAACAAAAATATATTTAAAAAATATGCATAAAAAATCATAGCGAAAACATTACCTACGAAGATAAACACAATACGAAGGTCAAATTGTGTTAAATCGCAAGAAATCGAAGCTAAAACCGACAAAATCACCGAAAATGCAGCGCAACTTCCCTGCGTTCATCGAGAATCACAGCGTGCAAGAAATATAGAAGAAAAATGGAGAAAGGGAGCGATCGAATCGAAGGAGAGGAGCGGTTGAAATCTGGAGCTCGGAGAGAAAAGGAGAGAGAAGTATAGCGGTTGCAGAAAAAAAAAGAGAAGTGGAGCAGTTGCAGAAAAAAGGAAGACAAGTGTGAGAGAAGAAGATGAAATATTCATATTTATACCTGAATTTAAATGTAAATTAATTAAATTACCCACCTAACCTCTGAACTTATAAAACTTCAATTGAAAACCTTATATGTTGAATTATTAACAATTTATCTTTTGTCTTGCTGCGAGAGCATCTTATACAAGGCTTTCGCTTTCCTCACATGTCTTTTTTATTTAATAAAGGCAAGAGACCAAGATGTAAATAATAACTGTTTACATCGTACGCTAAAGACGTGTAAATACAGAGATATGTAATAATGGAAGCATCAAGTAAATGAATCTTCACTTGAGTTGCACCAAAATTCATCCTACTTAAATTTCGGGCATTGCTATATCACGCCCTGTATTTTACTGCATACGACATGTATTTATTCGTATTTGAATACATAATGTATTCAAATAAGATTTATTTGAATTTAGTTTTATTTTTGAATACATTATATACACAATACGTACTAAATACAGGGCGTATACAGTAAAATACAGGGCGTGATATAGCAATCCACTATATTTATGGTCAAAGTTCACAATTTGACTTCCAAAAAGTAATTAAGCAATTTATAGCGGGACAGATAGAGTATTTTCTAAATATTAATTTTTATGCGGAATTGGTATATGTATCTAGAGATATTGACGGTCAAACATAATCATTGAATAGCGTGAAAAAACAAATACTATATCATTGGGATGGAAGGATTGTAAAAATATACTTGAAGATTTTGATGCTTACATTTCAAGAATAAAATTGATTAAAAATACATGAATTTTTTAAATCTAAATTGATTAAAATGCATGAATATTTACTTCTTAAAATCTAAATTGAACTTTTTTGATTCTCTATGAATTTCTATAAAAAAATATCACAACATTTATTTATACTATTTCGCTATATTTAAAGAAAATATAAACTCAAATTAAACCAAAAACATTGTTTTGCCCCTATTTCTTATGTTCAAAATTAAAATCTCTAAAATTTAAAACAACCTTTAAAAAACTTTAAATTCTTATTCAAACATGACAAACCATTTAAACCTACTTCTAATATATGTTGACATTTATTTGAAAAAATATTACGAAACACCATATTTTTATAAATACATGAAAAGATGAGGTTGAATTAGAATTATAGAAAAGTAAAAAAAATTAGTTGCAATATTAAAAATATATTATGCATCTTGTAGTAATTATAAGTTCATGATCCGATTAATGCAACTCGAATTTTTTTATCATGCTTTATTCTAATTTAAGGTTTAAATCTTGATTTTTCCATAACTTATAGAAAAATTGTGTTTCAAAAGACGGACTCCATTTATTTTACCTTTACGTTATATAAAAAACATTTTAAAATAATAATATTAAACTAAAAATGTGATAATTAAAAATGCGACCCTACATTCCTCCCCTGTACCGAACTAGACTTTAGTGATTTTGAACTATGCAAGCATCTCCTGGAGCATCTTATGAACTCTTCAACTAGGAGGAATATTATATAATATGTTTGAATATTTAAATTCATGGGCTTCGTATGATGTTGCGTTTAAGGGTAAGACATTAAAATTTAATCTCAAATTTATTTTACACACACTCCCTATGTTTTTTTTATTGGCACACTTTCCTTTTTTGATTGTTTATTTTATATTAGCACACTTTCTATTTTTGGTAAAATTCCTTCAATTTCATCCAGTTATTCTACTTTTTACATTCTACATTCAATTTCATTCATTCATTTTCTTCAACTAAATCCAAACACCTAAACCTTTGGTGCCACTTATAAAGAAACGGAGGGAGTATAATTTTTCTCTAGGTGTTTGTTCTTAAGATATTCTAAAAGTGACATGTTATATAATCTAATAAGACATTTAATAAGACATTTGAGTGTGTTATACTTCAATGACTTGATAGTCAACGTGTTATCTAAGACTCACTATTATAGATGTATTCTAATGTTTCATAATTACATGAGACACTTTTGGAGCAATTTCAACAGTTTTACTAAACTTTTCTCTAGAATAGGGAATGAAGCACAATATTTCATATATTTTTTTTACTCAACTTCAAAAACTCCCCTATTTTATATAATCTGACATTTACTACGGACATTATAGTTAATTTTTCATTTAAAACTAAGAGTTCATTTAAAAATATTTTATAAAAATTAAGTTAGTTTTTAAAAACAATCAATATATAAATTTTGAAACTTAAATTTTGATATTAATTTGAAACTATTTTTTTCGTATCTTTTTTATATATTCACCTAATGTCATTGTTTTCGCTTTTGTCCCTTATAGTATAAGAGCTGGATCTCGGTTTTTATATATAAAAAAGTCACTCTTATCAATGACACTTTAGAATAATGATGGCATTTGTATTTAAAGAATAAATTTGTAAAAAAAAATGAAACTAAAATATCTATGTTAATTAGAAACTATCTTTATTTTCGTATTTTTTATATATTCACCTGATTGAAATAAAAAGTAACAATATCCCAAAAAAATAAAAAATTATTCAATCTTCTAAACCGAAGAGATTAATTTCAATTTTCTAAACAAATAATTATTGACAAAATTCTTTTAAAAAATATAAATAAGTATCCCATATGAGTTTGAGATTGTAATAGTTTTCCTTAAAAAAATTGTTGGAAGTCAAATGTACTTTTTACTGGGAACGGAAGAATGAGGGAAATATGAGACTTAAATTTTTAATAGAAAAATGAATATGTGTTATGATTTGATGCATTCAATTAGAATTGTATTAAATTTCCATTCCCTATAATTTTTTCTCTTTCTACAAATATAGGGAATGAAATCTCCATTCTCATCACAATCCCTATTTTAGGGAGTGATGATAGGGAGAGTGAAAATTCATAGTGAATGATGTAGATGTTAGTAAATGACTAAATCACTAATCACTAATCACCTTCCTTAAGAGATGTGCAACTAATTAGGGATACATTTGTCTTTTCAGTAATGCCACATCATTCACTATGTGAATTCACTATAAGTTTTCACTCTTTTTATCATTACTCTTTAGGGAATGAGATAGGAAACTGCTGGAGATGAAAAACCATATAAAATCTCTATAATCAATGAATATCCCTAAGAACCTATTGGACTTGCTTTTATGGTTTAGGAGACGTGCATGAAACATTTTATTGGTCTTACTACTACATTTATACTGATATGGATAAAATTGAAGAGTAGCAAAATGATTGTAAATACACTTAATAAATATCATTAAATTCTTTTTTTCAAACATATATATTTTTATTTATACATATAATAAACTTCAATCTAAATTAAATAAATAGTGATTAAAATATTGATTTATTTCAATAATATTTTCTAAACTAAAATATAAACATAAGTGAAAAAAATATATATTCTTCTCATCCCACCATTATTGGTATGTTTGCTTTGGGACCAAAGTTTAAGGAAAAATATGTAGCAAAAATAATTGTGGAAAAATAGAGATTTTGAAAAAATAATGGGTCCGGTTTTAAAATTGTTAAAGTTAAAGAGGATATTGTAGGAATTTAACAATATACTCTTTGCCATTTTAAGTGATTTTCAAAGTGTGTCATTGCTCGTGGCACGGACGAAAAAAGAAAGTATGTCAATAATGGTGGGACAAAGGGAGTACATAATAAAGTAAATTCGAATAGCGTGAATTGGGAGGTTGGTTCAGTGGTTAATTCACCCTCTTCATAACAGAGAGTCCTTGGTTTAAAACACCCTAGTCGAGAATTGGAAATTCTAGAGCAATTTATTTACAAGGGTAACCCAGGGTTGTGGACCATGCCGGTGGTCCCCGCTATGATTCCTCATGTTGCGCCCTGCGGGCAGTCCATGAAAGCATTAATGGTGGTTTTAATTTTGGTGGTGGTGGTTCGTTGTTGGGGTAGCAGTTGGGTGTTCTCAAAGGGCATTCCCAATTATGGTATTGTGGGACCGTGTCGATTGTCCTCATTGTGGTTTCTCAATCTGCAGATGGTCCATTAAGTTACGATTATAGTGGTTCAGGCTTCGTTGGTGGTGTAGCAACTAGGTGTTTCGTGGAAGGCATCCTGGCATTGTGGGACTGTGTTGGTGATCCTCACTATTGTTTTTTTTTTCAAACTGCATGTGGTACATGAATGTGCGACTGTGGTGATTCCAACTTCGTTGGTGGTAGTTCGTTGGCCGTGCAAGTATTTTCAGGAGAACGTTCTTAACTATTTAAATGGATTGAGTTTCAAGTTTCATCGGGTTTCAATAAATTGAAGTGATTGTACCTCCTAGTTTAGTCCAATCGATAGAATATGATGTTATAATATATAATTTAGTTGATCGTAAGTAATATTTCCTTCAAAAAAATAAGTAAAGTTTAAGACCGATTTACAGAAAAAATTGTATCCATGCATATTTACTAAACCAGAGAAAATGTTAAAATTATATAACTCTTGTAATTGAGATATATACATTAATAACTATTTTAATGAACAGAGTTTTAACTATTATTTTTTCTCTAATTATTCAAATGATAAGGTTTCAAGTTTTAATGAATTTTAGCATATTTAAGTGGTTATATCTCTTATTTTAATCATATTAGTAAGATGTTTCTATGTTTCTTATAAATTTTTTAATCATATATGATCTTTTAGAAGAGTTGAGTTATGATAAAATGAACTTTGAGTGGGTAAACTTATAGAGGAAAATTAATTCTTAAGTCAGGGTAAAAGTCTATTACTCTCTGTAATAAAAAATATATATCAATATAACCCTACCTATTTGAGTAAGTGCTAATATAATTCTCATATAATTTTTAGTGTGAAATCAACCCTAACAACTTAATGAAAGTGCCAATATAACCCTCAAATATTTTGGTTGGATGATCATGTTCTTCATTCAGCAGTATCCATTCCATGAATCAATTCTAATACTCGACACAATAACTATTATAATCATATTTGTGCTAAACTGATATTAATAAAACTAAAATAGAAATCTTATAAATACTCGCCACAATAACTATTTAAATTTTATATAAAAAAAGTAACACACTTTTAACCTGAAAAACAGTTGCAAATAAAAAAAAAGGCCCTCATATTATATTAGTATGTACTAAAATATAAGGTGTGCAATCATTCAAATCAAATAGCCTATTCCCCACTCCTCTTCTTCCAGGAAAAAGCTGTTCTTCGAGCTACTTTACCTGAAACCTTTCACATGTTAATTATACAATTAAGAATGGATAAACTAAAGGCGTGCTATCCTTTTATAATGTTAATTTTAAGGTTGGAAAATTAGTTGTTCTTCTAATTATAACACCTTTTATTTTAGTCTATTTTCTAATATTACCATGGTAAATTCTCTTTTTTTATATAAAGAAAATACATTGTTTTTTATATTAATTAAATCTTCCATTCTTTTCAATCATCCTTCAGTCTAAATCAGCTTTCACAATAAATTGATTCAATAATAAGGCTTCAGTTTTATAAAAAAAAAATGAAAATCATGGTCTCTCAAACCAATTTCTCATTGAACTAAAATCTAAACGGAACAACGTCAATTTAAATTTGTATTGAACTGAATTAGAATGAACGAAACTGCAGAAAAGTCTGAAAGTACATAGCCTTGGTGCATATCCGCGTGGCTACCAACTCGTTACGCTAAACTTAAAAGGATAAGCATTATAAATTATAATAGCAAGGACTGCCATTTGGAGTATGTCTATAAAGCATCGCAGAGATTCAGAATTGAGGCAGAATTCCCAAAGTTTCAACACTACCACCAACCAAATCAACCATGAAAATCAATGCTTTGCTGTCCTCATCTTCATCTTCATCCACATCCATTTCTCTTCTCCTCCTCCTCATATTCCATTTCTCTTCTGCAAAAACCCATATCATCAATGCATCAGAAGAAGACGCCATTAATGGCGGATTTCTTGAAAGATCCCATTTCCCCAATGGCTTTCTCTTTGGTGTTTCCACCTCTGCATATCAAGTAAGTCCTTTCATCTTCTTCTACTAACTAGCATCTTTTCTGAAGCTTTCACTGCCGCAAACTAAAACTAACGTACCAGTTTGAAAGTGTTGCTTTCGGTGCTAAGAATACTATGTTTGATCTATTGCAATACTTTTACGAGTATTATCTTAGGTGAGGTTGTATCAGACCTAACGCCACATTTTTTCAAGATTTAGGTAACGTTTTTTTTCAAAGGTTTAATCAACCATTTATATGTTATTGTAACATTTTAATAAATGTGACTAGAAAAGTGTTATGATAACAGTAGAAACCCATTTTCACGATAAGACTTTCTCTATGTGTATGTGTGAAAGAACGAGAGTTATTATCGTTTTTGTTTGATCACGTGGCAAGTTCAGTAATTTTTGTCATCGTTTGTGGTATAGATACGACCAGTTAATGTATTTCGACTAAAGTTTATTGTCGTCATTTTCACTGAAAAATAAGCGAGACATATATAATATTGGTGATAAAAATTTAAGTTAGCGTTACAGAAATTTTTCTTTTAACTTTTAAAAGAGCCCATGATATATATATAACTTTTGATTTAGATAACGCCAAAATTCTCATTTCTCATGTATAGGTGTAAAAAAAATTTGCCTCCATTTTATCTTTCTCACTTTTTTTTTTTTACTGAAATATCCGGAACATGTTTAATATGCTGGTTTTGATTTGCATACTTTTAACGTTCCATGTTATTGGTATAGATTGAAGGTGCGATTCTTGAAGATGGTAAAGGCTATAGCGATTGGGATGCTTTTGTTCATAGCCAAGGTTCTGATTAATTACTTTTTCTAAGTTAATTCGAACCTGAAAGTTTTTATGTATGATTATTTTGAAGCTTGGTTTTCTTGAAATTTATTTTACTATTTATGCCTAATTATTGGTGATTATGAATTTTTGCAGGACAATTTAATAAAAATACGCCCAATGGAGACGTGGCTAACGATCATTATCATCGCTACATGGTACGTCTTTACCTAACTTCAATATTCCTACCAACTTCATGAAAATGATACATTAAATTATGTAAATGGTTCTTAATGAAATTCGAAAATAAATTTTCAGTTCTTAAAAAGTATTAATTATTTTTATCCTATTTTTTAAAAACTTATAATATCTTTACCAAGATATTAGGACAGAGAAGTGGTTACTTTTGTTATTATGATCTAAAACTTCCTTCCAAATATTGTTGGCCTTCATTTTAACAATTTAATCCAATTGAAATACCAGCTTCTTACAACCTTTTGTAATAAAACTTTTAATCGCTGTATCCATGCCTAAAGTTTTTTTATATTATTTTTTATTCATGTCTAAAGTCTCTTTTTCCATTCCTAAAACGTGGAATACATTTTCTTGGACTTATTTTTTAGTCAATAAAAATACGCCATTGTCTCCTGTGAGTCAAACATTATTTGGTAAGGGGTGAAAAGAGTTGCAACCCGTTGGGGAAAAAGTAGGTACGATTTTTTGCGCTTCAAATACCGAGTATTCCATCTGTAGTCTGCCCATTATTTTCCTTTCACATTCGACACATAATTACATTTGACCAAATTCTATTTGCACATCAACACTTGACCATTAATATATATTTTTATTAACGTATAATAACGGTAAATAAATAATTAATATTTTAAAAATACATCTTCCAACGAATTGAACAATATCATATATGATATTATTATTACTCATAAATTTGTTCAAATGTGCGGTCAAACTTTGATAGAGAATAGTGATAAAAATGTAAGAGTGCAAATAGAGCTGAGACGAGTAATATGTGAACGAAAAATTATCAATTTTTTTGTAATTAACAAGGGATGAAAATGTGATTTGTCTTGAATTTATTTGATGATTGGTTTTTTTTTTTGATCAATGATGATTGATTAATACAGGAAGACATTGACCTAATCCAATCACTAGGAGTAGATGCTTATAGATTCTCCATTTCGTGGACTCGAATACTTCCAAGTATGTTGATTTAAATAATTATTTATTAAAAGAATATATTTTAATTAATTATGTCACTCTTTATTAGCATTATCGAAGTTGACTAATTTGATAATATGATTTGGTCACAGGAGGGAGATTTGGTGGTGTAAATGCAGCTGGGATCAGGTTTTATAATACCCTTATTGATAACCTTCTGCTCAGAGGTAATGTCTACTTTGTTGTACAGTACATCTCCCGTTGTTGTATATAACTATCGTAATATTTTTCTATCAACACTTATTAAAAATGTTACTCCCTCTGTTTTATTGGATGTGACGCACTTTTTTTTTTGTTGTTTTTGTGAATTGACACACTTTCCTTTTATGACAAGATCCCTTCAATTTCATCCACTCATTTTATTTTTTCCTTTCTAAATTAAATTTCATCCACACATTTCATTCACCTAAATCCAAACACCTAAAACTATGGTTCCACATCCAACGAAACTATCGTAGTACAATAACTTATAAAACATTACTTAAATCTTTGAAAATGTTATTTAAATCATGAAAAGTGTTGCGTTAGATCTTAATGCAACATCACTTAAGATAATATTTGTAAAAGTATTGTAGTAGCTCCAACTAGGAAATTTTAGCACATAAAGCAATAGTTTTAAAATGTTACATCAGACTTAATTTGTAGCAGAACTGGTTTTTTACTGAATGAAAATTAAATATTGTAAAAAATAACTATAGTATTTCCTCCATTCTTCTATATAGTATATATTCCTTGTTTAATGGTTCTTTTATATTAGCATAATTTCTATTGGACAATATTTTATCAAGTTCATCCACTTATTTAATTCATCTAAATTCAAGCATCTAAACATATGATGTCACGTACACAAAATTGTAGGGAGTAAAATAAAACTAAATAATATTATTTTAAAATTTTAGCTAACTGAAATGTAGGTACATTAAAAAAAATTGATCATATTTATATAATTGATTAATTCGTAAGGGTGGCCATTTTATCTTTAGGGTGGGCCTTTGATAGGAAATATTTTGTTTTGATCATATTTATATAATTGATTAATTCATGCGAGTGACCCTTTATCTTAAGGGTGGGCCTTTGATAGGAAATATTTTTGTTTTGATCATATTCATATAATTGATTAATTCATACGAGTGACCCTTTATCTTAAGGGTGGGCCTTTGATAGGAAATATTTTTGTTTTGATTATATTCATATAATTGAGTGACCCTTTATCTTAAGGGTGGGCCTTTGATAGTTGACTATCGAAACTTGTAGGAGCAGGTCTGAGCTGTAAAATATTCCAAGAAAATAAAATAATGAACATGAATTTAAGTGGTATGTATATTAATTAGTTTCGGATAATATTAGGTGAGGTGTCTCTATCTTATAAATGAAATTCTTTTTAAATTTTTTAAAAATATTTTTCAGGGATAAAGCCGTTTGTGACCATTCACCATGGAGATCTTCCGTTAGAACTTCAGAACAGATATGGAGGCTGGCTCAGTCCTCTGATTCAGTACGTTTGACCACCCTTTTATTTAGTATAATTAATATCTCTATAATGATAATTTGATTAAATCCGCTTATTTTGTTAGTATTTTTCATTTCTAGGGTACCTAAAATGTTAAATTCTGGGATGAAAAACAATTAGCTACACTATAAATTTTATTTCCATAAAGTAGTATTTAAGCACATATCAAGTTTCTGCCTATAAATTTTGGTCCGATGAGAATTTTTTAAATCTTCAATAATAAAACTACTAATAGAGATATTTAATAAATATTTATATGTCTGCATTGAGTTCTAGGAAAACACATTTAGAAACGTTTTATATAGTATTTACAGATGAATTTAATCGTTGGTGAGCATTAATAAAAACTCCTTACACAAAGATCCCTAATTTTTTTACTATCGTCAGACCTAAATCTAGTTTAAGAGTCCAGTTCAAGAGAAAAACTCATTTGACACCGTCTCACCATAACTTATGGTGAGACAAGGAACAAAATAAAGTTTTAAAAATTTAAAAAAAATATCCCATGTTATCTCCTAACTTCAAAAAAAATGTGTTTAAACCATCCGTCTCACCTGAGCCTTGTACTAGTTAAAATAGGTTGAGAGGTGAAAATGACTAATTGTATCGATTAGGAATTTAAATCTAATTGGATTAAGTCACGTAAAAATGTCGGCTCAAAATTTATATAAGTAAAATTTGGCCTAACATAATCTTACCTGGCCCGTAGGTCAAAATCCCAACCTAACCGCCCCTAATAGTTGTATAATTGAAAACAAAAATATGGTATTAGCTATAACAACTTTCTTATATTTAACAAAGATGTCACTAGTTCGAGCACACACAAAGTGGTTTAAGAGCATTGATTACATCCACTGGCGGAACTGGTGCGGCCGCCCCGGCTCAGTTCCGATAAAGGGAATTTTGCTTTTCTAAACGTTCCGTTCCTGAAACTTTTTACTCCGTCCCTGTTCTTCTTGGAATTTTACGGAAGAAGACGTTTTATTTTTATCAATATGGTTCAACCCCTCAAATATGGTTCTGGTTTCACCATTGATTAGCACCTAATTAATAACATTCGGTATGGTACTAGGGAGGACTTTGTGCATTATGCGGAGACATGCTTCAAGCACTTTGGAGATCGGGTGAAGCATTGGATCACAATCAACGAACCTAATTTAGTGTCCAAAATGGCGTTCGAGTTAGGGATGTATCCACCGGCTCACTGCTCCCAGCCATTCGGTAACTGCACGACCGGAAATTCCTATATCGAGCCCCTCATTGCAATGCACAACATGTTGCTTTCTCATGCCAAAGCATCTAAACTATACCATCAACAGTTTCAGGTAAGCAATGTGAACTGCATTTCAACTTATCTGAAATTATATGTTACTTTATTTACATCATGATTTAGTTTGCTAATTTCAGTCCTGTTAAACTTAAACAAGACGAAAAGAACGGAAGCTCGTTAGAAATGCACCATTCAAAGCGTTACTAGTTATCTAATATCAAAGTAAAAGCAGCTAAAATAATTGAAAATAACATTCATAATACCACGTGACAAATGCATAGCAGATTTTTTTTTATGTGAAGATTTTCGGTATGTTAGATGAGAGATAAATAAAAATTACAAAGTGATGTAAGAAAAAACAATTCTCCCATGTCTTTATTGGATATTTAATTTCTTGGAGGTGGTTTATAGTTGTTAGTTACATTTGACAACTTTCTATTGTCCCCACTAGGGGCGGAGAAATTACCCTTCAGGTCTATCAGATTAAATAAAATTATTTTTAATAAAAATTATTTAATTAGTCTCTATCGTAAAAAATTCTGGCTCCGCCCCTCATCCCCACCTACTCATACTAAATTGTTTCCTGGATCTACACAGCTAGTAGTACAAAAGAAATATATATTGCAAGTAAAATCAATCTCCAATTTGTTTACATACTAATATATTTGGGGACTTGAGAACAATAAATCTAACGTAACGTTTGGTATGTGTTTACATTTATGAAGGCGGAACAAGGTGGCGTGATAGGAATTGTGGCCAATATTTTCATGTTTGAACCATTAACTGATACTCCGGCTGATATGGAGGCTGCAAGTCTTGCCTTGGCTTTTAATGCGGCTTGGTAAGTTCAATATTTCAAAGTTTATTATAATGTGGTTCATAAATTATAAAAGAGATTCATTGTATGCAAAGTGTTGGGAAAAATCGTCTTTCCATATGTCTTTCCCATCAAACCGGATACCACCTGCAATTAATAACTCGTAGACTAATAGTAGTATGAAATATTGAATATTGCAGGACATTCGATCCCGTTGTGTTCGGCGAGTATCCGGTGGAAATGCGCCACTTCCGGGGGAATGCGTTGCCTGGATTCACACCGGAGGAAAGACAAATGCTAAGAGAAAGTGCCGACTTCATCGGAATAAACCATTACGGAGCTCTCTACGCTCACGCCTGCACTAACATTTCCGACTGTGATTGCTCCGATTCGAGTTGTATTTGGCGTGACGGTTCTCTGAGCAACCGCCTTATCATCACTACAAACCGAGACGGTGTTTTGATCGGAGAACCGGTATGCATTCTAATAATTTCTGTTTGTTTAGTTTTGATTTCTTAAAGTTAATTGTTTGTCATAAACCCACCAAAATTAAAGACTTTTTTGTTTTTGTTTATGAAACAGACCGCAATGGTTGGATGTTACGTCGTCCCTAGAGGAATGGGTGAACTGGTGGATTACTTGAAGAACCGTTACAACAACAAACCTATGTTTATCACTGAAAATGGTATACATTTAGTATTTCTTTTATTATTTTATGCAGTCTATAGTTTAGACAGCGATTATTATTATATATTTTGACTAGGATGGGTACTTTATGAAAGTTACAAATAAAATTGGGGATGAATAAGTTTTGTGTTAATTTTTGCAAAAAGATTTCTGACTAAAGTTTAGACTGTTTCATAAGAGACCATCTCCTTCTTTTATGGGCCACGTGATTTAAATAGTTTTTGCAAATATTTCATTGAGAAATCATCCTAAAGAGGGTTTTCCCCCCTTCTTCTTCTCCCTTTTAATAGGTTTTGAGTAGGGTTGATCGAATATTCGCAGATTGAATTCCACATAAATATGGTTAACGTTGCAATTATACATGATTGTGCGTAAAGTCAAAATAGGATTAATCGTGCGTTTTCATGTTATTATATTATTGATCAATCATTGCGAATATGATGTCTGAATACAGGTTATGCCGAGCCAAATCAAGAAGATGGGAGTGACGATTTGCAGCATGACGATGTCAAGAGAGTTGAATACCACAAGGCCTACATTTCATCCTTGGCACGATCTATCAGGTACGCAAAAATTATACAATTATTTATACTTTTGTTTTACTGTATTTGACACGCCAAATTTATATGTTATATTTTATGTAAATTTAAATGATGGAGAGAATTGAGTGAACATAATATATGGGATAATTTAATAGGTGATAGAGAATGATATAATTTTTGCCATGAAAAAGAAACGATAATATTGGAAAAACATAGAAACAAGAAAGGTATACCATACTTTACAAAATATGAGTATCCAAACACATTATTAATTTTGATATCCATTTAAAATATTATGTGGGATATTATAACATTCTCTCTCCTACAAACATAGAGACCAATTAAACAAGAAATTCAGGATCTCACTGACACAATTAACTCAATCTAATCTTTAATATCATGTTAATTTTTTTAAAACAATTATTGAATAAAATATTATTTCAAGAAAATTATACTTTTTCAATTTTATCTACATTTAGTGGTGGATTAACTTAGTTATCATGAATAGCACGTGCGACCCACACAAAAAATTTTAAAAAATGAATCTTGTCCTTTGCTACTCCCTCCGTCCCAGTTCAAACTGCACATTTTTTGGTCAATTTTCTCAAGACACATTTGATCGTAAATTTTAACCAATATATAGATACAAATATTATTATGTGAGATATCATTGGATTCCCTGCATGATGTATTTTCTAAACATCAAATTTTAATACACCATTATTATACATAAATAAAGTTATCGTTGGTCAAACATGGTATGAGAAAGTCACCAAAAAGTGTGCAGATTGAACTGGGACAGAGTGAGTAGTAATCCTTTTCTTTTTAGATAATCTGTAAATTTAATTGAACGTTCATATATACTATATATATATATAATATTTTATAATTCTGAAACTGTTACCGTATTAAATCGTTAAAATTATTTGTTTGCCAGGAATGGAGCTGACGTGCGAGGGTATTTTATCTGGACTTTGATGGATGATTATGAATGGGCAACCGGGTATGGGTTAAGGTTTGGACTTTATGCTGTAGACCGTAAAACTTTGAGAAGAAGTCCCAGGAAATCTGCCCATTGGTATAGCCACTTTCTTAGGAAGAACACTAGTATTACGTTAGAATTGAATGGTACTAATGATAATTATGCCCAATTACTATAGATAGATACATTGTGGATTAATATTTAATTATATTCATCTTTCATTTATTTCATATATCTTACTATTTTATATACTCATTACTTTATGTTACGCACTACTTTTCCATCCCAAGCTAATTTATTACTTGTGTGTTGAGTTTTGAGCCAAATAAATTACTCTCCCCGTCCCTGTAAAAATAGATGAATTGCTTTTGGCTCACTTTTTTGTGACGGAGAATGATTGTGAATAAACATGGATATTTTGTAAAAGCAGAGATATTGTGAAAATTTAACAGCATATTCTTTGTCATTTTGGGTGATTTTCAAATCAAGCCATTTTTGTTGGGACGAACAAAAAAATTGTACCATTTTTATTGGAATGGAGGGAGTACTAAGAAACTTCGAATTTTATATTTCAACTCATTCACGGGTTAAGTGGTTTTCAGCCCTCGAGTTTAGATAATTTCGACAAGTGGGTTGGGTGGATTTCAATCTGAACCGCAGTTAAGCCAACAAATATATGGTTCGTCAATAAACGAAGCGGATTGGGTCATGGTCCTTTTTTAATTATCCATTTTATCAGTCACAATCTAGACAAATAAAAGAAAATAAAAGAGTAATTTGCAACTGAAAGAAATTGAGAGGTTAGAATTGGAGGAGTAAGATATCAGAGTTTTCAAATGATAAAGATACATTATGATCTGATACTGCATACATATGCAGATATCACCTACAATCCATATCATTAATCTATTTATACAATTGAATTTGTTACCATCTTAGTGGAGTTGTAACATATTTCTCATGTTTTACCAAATTGAGTTTAAAATAAGTGTATAAAAAATAGTAGTCATACGACTAAATGAAATTAAATTTCACCAAATCAAGTTTTTGCTAAACTGAATTAAACAAGAGTGAAATGCAAATAAGTCAGAAAGAACAAGGTCAAATTCTTAAACCTTGTAAAAATGTTAGTAATGTAAATGAGTCATTCAGCCCATAATCTATTTTAAAAGAAAAAGAAAGACCTTGTTTTCACTCTTAGTCCCACATGAGAAGTTTAGAAGAGATTGATATAGTTTAAATATGGAAATGTTTTACAACCACTTTGAGTAGGAGGAAAAAAGACTTCTCGAGCACATCCCCGACCGCCCGTCTGGATGTGACGAGGCATGGCAGCCAACCCAGCATTATATGAGACTTCTCAGATAATCAAATGTGTTTGAACTAAATTTAAAATAAAATCCAACTTTTTCTCATATGTAAATGAGACTATCATATGAAGCTGTATGATCAAACAAATGTAACCCTTTAGCAAAAATAAAATAAAAAAAATCAATCCGCTCACAAAGTAGCACTAGTTTTCCACGGTAAATCAAACACTTTCAAACCACGCAATTTGTATCCAATCCGCTCACAAAGAAACGCTATTTCTCCACGGTAATTCAAACACTTTCAAAGAACGGAATCAACACTTACGTAATTAGCAAAATATGACCATATAATACATTATCCATAATACTAAAATTCCAACTATTCCACGCTTTGTTTCTAGCGTTTTGGTTGAATGGAAGTACCAACCACATTAATAATTAAAAATAAATAAAACAACTGTATCAAAGAACTCGACGTTTTTGCTCCCATGAAAGATAAGATTAAATCCAGAATTGAAACCAACTGAAAAGTCAAATACTGAATTAAACCAATAATATGGCAGCTGAAGTAAAAGCCATGCCATACTATTACTCCTTTCTGTTCTTCCTCTTTCTGATTCCAACAGCAAAAAGACTTGTCCGAGGAGAAGAAGATGTTCGAAGATCGCATTTCCCAGATGGGTTTATCTTCGGAGTCGCCACTTCTGCATATCAGGTGAAATTCAAAATTGGAATTTTTTTATTTTTTTGGTTTTGAAGTTCAGAAATGTGATTTGTTTGAATGCTTGTTAGATCGAGGGAGCATTTCTTGAAGATGGAAAAGGGCTTAGTAATTGGGACGTTTTTGTTCGAAAACAAGGCCAAGTCAGAAATGGGGACACTGGGGATGTAGCTGATGATCATTACCATCGTTGTAGGGTACGTTTGTTTGTACAATGTCTCTGTCCCGGCTCAAACTGCACACTTCTGACGTTAGAAAAATGTTTGATCGGTAACCTCTTAATTTGATTACAGGAGGATATAGGTTTAATCCATTCGCTTGGTGTGGATGCCTACCGGCTTTCGATTTCATGGACAAGAATTTTGCCAAGTATGCTTTCTTTCCTGTTGTTCAGAAACAGAATTTTGTTATGCTTCTTTTGCATTTGACAGAAATCGCGATTTTTCGCACGACGCTTATATTCCTTTGTTCTGTTCTGTTTCTTTTCCGTTTTTGGTTAGTCAGGAGGGAAGTTTGGTGAGGTTAATCCTACTGGAATCATGTTTTATAACAAGCTTATTGATGACCTTTTACAAAAAGGTAAGATGAACTTAACTCTTTTGTCCTAAAATGGTACCTGTCCTTTTGTTTTCCTGTTCTTAAAGCTTACAAGGTTGATCAAAATATAGGAATTCAGCCATTTGTGACAATTCACCATGAGGACTATCCACAAGAGCTGATGGACAGATATGGAGGCTGGCTTAGCCCTTTGATGCAGTAAGTAAAACTCATTTGTTTCGATCATTTGTAAATGAAATCGAACTGGGAATGACTTGGCTTGCGTGTATTAGGGATGACTACTTGTTCTATGCTGAAACATGTTTCAAGAACTTTGGCGATCGCGTGAAGATGTGGATCACGATCAATGAGCCGAATTTGGCTTCCGAATTCGCGTATGAGAGGGGGCTGTACCCTCCAGCACATTGTTCTCCCCCTTTTGGGAACTGCTCAGCTGGTGATTCAGACACTGAGCCATTGATTGCAATGCACAACATGTTGCTTGCTCATGCTAAGGCTGTGAGGATGTACAAGGAGAAATTTCAGGCAAGAAAACTGCATTTCAGTCCAGTCCTGTTCAGCTCAAATCAGGCGAAAAGAACAAGGTTTTAGCATACGTTTGATTCGATGACGAATGTTTTTGCAGCCTAAACAAGGTGGAATGATAGGATTGGTGGCAACTACGCTGATGTATGAACCATTGTTTGATGATGAAATTGACAGGGAAGCTGCAGATAGAGCATTGGCGTTTAATGTGGCTTGGTAAGATTGGTATCTTTTGGTTGTTAAAAGTTGGTTCTCTAAAATGAATGGTTTTCAATCCTTTCGTTGTCACGTGATTTTTTTTGGCTATATATGATTTGACATTACGGTTTAGGCAAAGTTTTGGGAAAGACGGTCTTTCCATATGCTTATGGAAAGACGGGGTTTAATTATAATAATAAAAGGTA
>JAULKM010000011.1:497158-520012 GCA_032355605.1 Rubia tinctorum | reverse complement strand
AAACCCCTTATGATGTAAACCTACCTAAATATAGAAATCTTCCAACAAAAAAATAACAAAAGAGATGTTAAATGCTTAGGAAAATACATGCATTTGACGTCTCATCACTGGTGCTTGATCTAGAACTTCTTATTTACATAACCTGCATCGTTTGTCGTAGGCCGTTGACTGGAAGAAATTTTTTCTAACAAAAATGGTGGGGGTCGTGCTATTTTTCACACCCCATGGGCTGGTCTTCACTTTTAGAACTTAGAACGGCATGGACCATTTAAAATGGGATGGTCTGCGCCAATACTTAGTCGATTTGGGAATGATTTTGGGCACGGGTGTCACGGCCTGCACGAAGGTGCATGGCCCTTACAAATTTTTACAGGCCGTATTAGCAACTTTGCATGAACCGTGTAAGGCTAAAACTGGGCTCGTGCAAGACTCGTGTCGGCCATCTAGTTCGACCGGTTGGCACTGTCTTCCGTTCTTAGCCTTCTTGAATTTCAAATCCACATTTTCTGGGCTCAATTCCATCTACTACCACATTTTGTAGTTCGTGGCCTTCAATCTACTACCATCCTCGCAAATACCCTTCAACATCTTCTACTATTCTTACGAGTGGGCTTCAAATATCTTCTACCACCCTTGCGGATGGCCTTTTACAAAATAATGATGAAAAAGTACTCACGAGCAACCTACTTGTAAGATCACAAAGGAGAATCTAGATGCTCACGAATACAAAGTGTCTATTAGTTTCAATTAAGTCTCTTTGGATCCATAGCTATCACCACAGAAAACAACATCAAACTCACAAGGACAAAAGGGCTATAATCATGAAATTATCACTATGAAATTATCTCACAAAAGTATGCAACAAATATTAACAAAAATGCAAGAATCATTATGGAATTTAGCAATCACGCTCACAATGATGTAGTCGACGAACTACAATCAACAAAAATGAAACTATAAAGATGCAAGAATGTTCATATGTCCACAAATGTAAAATCTAATCATAGTTTATTGCTAGATAAATTATGAACATACTTATGTCCTATCTCTCCAAGTTTGGCCAAATATTTCCAATCACCATCAATTTGAGATCATATCAAAGCCAAAGGTTACTTATGCAATGCCCAAAAATATGATATAGCCAAAAACACAATACTTTGTATATTACTTAGCAATTCTAACCATTACTATGTTCTTAGCCAAACCTATATCAACATAAGAAATTTCTATCAATCGCATACCAATATCAAGCTATAGTCATGATCTCAACAATCCAAGTCCTTACATTAACAACAAACAACATCACACAACATCTAGAAATTTCACAATTTCTCCAAAAATATCAACTACACAAGTATCTCAATTCAAGCATGTAAAAGTGAGGAATTTTACCAAACAGAAGTGTAGGAAGATGAGAAGAGTTAATCTACAAGTAATCCTAGCCTCAATCTAAGAGAATTTGAAAATTCCCAAAATCTGGGGTTTCAGATTTTTCAATGGTTGGACCGATTTAAGGTTGAATGGGGTGTACAGATGGATTGGGAATGGAAGGGGAGTGATTTTTGGTCAATAATAATGTGAATTATGGCCAGAATGGTGGATAGGTGGTAGCTCAAGGCGGAGGATGAGGGAGGAAATAGAATGGGGTTGAAGAAAATGATGGGTTCTGCCTGTTTTTAAACCGTCTGAACAGGCGTCACAAATCGCGATACTATGGTTGCGGCTCATAATGAAGATGTCAAAAAGTCTTAAAATTCAACCTAATTTTTGTGAATCGTGACATAACTATCGCGACTCCCGAGGGTCTATCGCGACTCTGGATAGAATCATCACAAGTCGCGTATAACTTGGACAGGAAGTTGAAATTTCTCATAAACTTTCTGGTTTTGGTCACGACTCGCGAATAGATTCAACTGGGACTTCAAAAATTTTAGGAACTTTTGATTTTGGTTGCTACTCACGATGGAATTATCACCGCTCACAAGGATTTATTGCGACTCGAGACCAATGATTCGCAACTCGCGACCAATGATTCGTGACTCACAAATAGTTGGGGCTGGAATCTCATTTTCATCATAAAGTTTCTGATTTTGATTACAAGTCATAACTAAATATCGTGACTTACGAATAATCTAGTCTGGGAAGTGTAATATTCCCTGTTCATCACGATTCGCGACTAATGGGGCTCCCCAAAACTTAGAAAAAAATTGATTACCAACTTTCCAAGATTTTCTTGCCACCTCCAAGCCTTCATTCCTTCATCTAGTGCAATGCACTTATCTTTGCTATAAAATCGTAGAAAAACACAACCCTAAAAATAACATGACAAAATAATAAAAAACAAAGACAAAAAACTCAAATTGAAACAAGATCGACGGAAAGTCACGAATGACGATCCTGATGATCAAAACCAAGTTTGTTTACGTTTTTGGTATGACATACCCCCTTCATTGGCTTACTCCCTTATTGAATCAGTAAGGTCAACATCCTCATCTTTTTTCGGCAATAAGCTCTTGTGGTAAAGTTTTAAATGCTGTCAGTTGGCCTTAAAGGTCTGGAACATAGCTCGATCTATAATTTTTACCGCACCATGTGGGAATACCTTTACCACTTCAAAAGGGCCACTCCACCACGACTTTAGTTTACCGGTAAATAGGAGAAGGTGGGATTGAATAGGAGGATCTTTTGACCCACGTCAAAACCTTCCTATTAATCATCTTGTTGTGCCACGCCTTTGTCTTTTCCTTGTAGATCTCAGCATTATCAGAGGACTCTCTTCATATCTCCTCCAATTTTTGTAATTATAACTTCCTATGCAAACCAGCTTCATCTAAATCAAGGTTAAATTTCTTGACCGCCCAATAAGCCTTATGCTCTATTTCCACAGGTAAATGCCATGCCTTTCCAAAGACTAACTGGTACGGAGACATATCGATATGTGTCTTGTAAGCCGTCCTATATTCCCAGAATTAATCATTCAACCGAGAACCCCAATCCTTCCAGTTAGGATTAACCATTTTCTCAAGTATGGACTTGATTTTCTTATTGGAAACTTTGGTTTGGTCATTGGTTTGTGTGTGGTACGCTCTTGTGTGTGACTTCATACTTCTTCAAAATTACCACTATTGTCCATTACAAAAGATGGTGCCATCGTCATTAATCAAGGCTCGAGGAATCTCAAACCTAGAGAAGATGTTATCTTTCAAGAAATTTGCAACCACTTTGGAATCATCAGTTCTAGTGGGTTTTTCTTCAACCCACTTTGACTCATAATCAACCGCAAGAGAATGTATGTAAAACCACAAGAGTTAGGAAAAGGTCCCACAAATTCAATGCCTCAAACATAAAATATTTCATAATACAACATACTGTTTGAGGTATATCATTTATAGAATAAATATTTTCTACTCTTTGACATTTATCACAATATTTTCAAAACATATATGCATGTTTATTCAATGTATGCCAATAAAAACACTCTCTAGGACTTTTCTAGCAGTCATTTTTGCTCTAAAATGACCTCCACATGCATAAGAATGACAAAAATAAAAAATTTAATGCACTTCATTATCTAGGATGCATCTCCTAACAATTTGATCTGCACAATGTTTCCACAAAAAGGGATCATCCCACTCATAGAACTTGGCATCACTTCCTAACTTATCTTTTTGAGCTTTAGAAAAATGGGGAGGAAATTTACTGGAGACAAGGAAGTTGACGATGTCTGATTACCAAGGTTGGAGGTCCCCGATTGTGAATAATTGTTCATTGGGGAAATCTTCTCGTAGTTACTCCGCCATTGGCATTTTTACCTTAAAGTTTTGGCATGGAACCAATCGGCTCAAATAATCGGCTACGAGGTTCTCTACGTCCTTCTTGTCTCTTACCTCTAAATCAAACTTTCTTAAAAGAAAAATCCATCTAATCAATCTTGGTTTGGCCTCTTCGTCATTAAGTGACGAATTCCTGCATGGTCAATGTATACAATAACTTTGGTACCAAGAAAATAAGATCAAAATTTTTCTAAGTAAAATACCACAACTAGAAAAAAAATCATGGAGGAGTAGTTCCTTTAGGCCTCATTGAGATTCATGGAAGCATAGTAGATGGCGTGAGGCACTTTCCCCACCTTTTGGCCAAGCACCGCTCCGATGGCGTAATCACTCGCATCGTAGATGATCTCGAATGGCATGGACTAATATGGGGGTTGAATGATAGAGGCCGAAAGTAACATTTCCTTCAATGAATTGAAGGCTCCTTTACAACCCTCATCCACCACAAATTTCACCTCCTTTTGCAAAAACTTGCACAAAGGAGATGCAAAATCTTTGAAAAAACGTTTATGAACCGGCGATAGAATCCTGCATGACCAAGAAAAGAATGCACTTCGTGCATATTAGTAGGATAAGGCAAGGTTTGAATCGCGTCTATCTTTTCCTTGTCCACCTCAATACCCGTAGAGGAGACACCATGTCCTAAGACAATGTCTTGTTCTACCATCACTACAAGAAACAATACCTTTTACCTCGATTCAAAGGGGCTTTTTACCTCGGTTTTTTGTCAAAAAAACCTAGATAAAAAACAAAATGAACTATACCATTGTTACTACATAGATAGATAGAGATCTATATCAAGGTGTCAAAAAAATCTTGGAAAGTATAATTGGGCATTTTAGATAATGATACTCGCACAAAAAACTTAACCTAATACTAGTTCCTCATATAGTTGATGGGTTAAGTAAATCCTTCAAATTATTTACCATCATGAAAAGAGCCAAAATTTCAAATACATCCTCCAAATACCTAATGGTGTACGGTAATTTTTCCTCGGGAAAAGACTACAATAGAGTAATCACTTAATGAATACAAAGGTTGGGCGTAGTCATGTTACTGCTTTTTGAAACAAAATATGAGAATAACACATATCTTTTTAGATTATATTGATTCCCATTCACATTCTCTACGAAATCCTTCATAAATCACATGCAATAGTAAGCGCTTTGCCATGGAGCTGATTGATTTTTATGCTAACCGTACCTAAAATCTATTTATGAACACATAGTTATTCACGTATTGCAATAATTATTTCAAATTGATATTTTGTTGTGAATTCTAACCTTTAGGAATTTTCAATGGAATTTCTTGTGGGTGTTTGTTAATGGATCCATCATCATCTTTGCAATTGCGAATTAAATTGTCTCGGGAGGCGTTTGATGTAATGTATTTAACCAAAACACCGTGTTTGAGGGAATAACGAAGATGGAAATCATCTAATGTGTGCTAGAAATATGAAATTGGCATAAATTCATTATGAACCCATAATATATAGTATAATAAAAAAATAGTAGGTCAGTAAGTACAGTTGACTCACCTCTCGTAATAAGGTGCAAAATATATCGAATTCTCCTTTTTCATCAATTGGGAGCTCAAGTAGGCTAAACTCTCTTCTATCAACACATGTTCACGCTGGATATTCAATGGGCAAAGAACCCATATCCACTCTTTCATTTTGGAATTAGATTGTAAGTCTAATTCCTATATACATAGTAAGTCTCGATAGATTGATGGGCAAGGCAATAATTACAACAATGAAGAACGTTTGGTTGATGGATTCATACTTAGATGCAATCTAGTTTCATCATGGGATGGGGGATATTATTAAAATGGAACAAGGCCTCGAAACTCTCATTCTGAATGAGTGGATTTACCTTGTAACCAAAAATACCAACTTCTTCCATGTTAATTTTGTACGAAGATGGGGGAAGGTGAGTTGTCAAGATCGTGTGGATGTTCTTTAGGAGCCATCCTTCGAGGGATTGAATGGAGGTGGCTTCACTTTAGGGACACAAGATTTTGTAGCCTTCGGATCTCCAAATGCACTGGCCAATTTGGTTCGGCTACCAATCCTTGTCTCAATCTATATGAAATCAATTTTAAAAGTTATGTACAGAACTTTTGTATCAACTTACAAATGAAACCACCATTTTTTTTACCTTCTTAAGGGGTTTTTTTCCAAAATAGAGACCAAACGAAGGGTCCACTCAACAATTATCCCCATCACCTCATCCTTTTTAAGGTAAAAGGTTCGTGGAAGTAGAAGGTTCCGAAAAATGGTCACTAAGAGGGTTGTTATTCACACTTTCCAAAGAAAACCTCCTAGCTCTTTTTAAGTTCAACTCTAATTTGGGGTTGTAGTGTAGGGGTTCTTTTGAAAAGGATCGAGTACGAACCATACACCAAGAACTTGAATTTTACGTCTCCAAGACAAACACAAATCAACTTAAAAAAATAAAATCAAACTAACACATATTCACAACTAGCACATATTCACAAATAATATGTACAAACACTTAAACATAAATGCCTCTTCCCCGGCAGCGGCGCAAAAGTTTGGGTGATCATCGCCGTACCTCTCAAAGTTATAATTTATAGCCCTAAATGCTTCCTAAATATAATTAAGTAGATAGTGTCAAATCGAGGTCGTCCACGAGAAAGAGAGATCTTCCTAAGGTTTTATGCATATAAGGTGGATAATAGCCTAGATATACATACATATATAAATATACATACATATATAAGAAAGTAAAAGGGGGAGGAGTTGAGGGGTTGTATTTTCTAAGTTATGGATTCAAAAACAAGACAACTAGAAAAGTAAATGAAATAGACTAATCATGCAACAAGCTACTAAAGAGATGATAAATCAACTATAACAAAGCTTTGGGGCAAATGATTCACACTTCCAAACCTTATAGATCATAGACTCATTCACTCATTCATCCAAATTTAATGCCTATGGGGAATGTTATCACTTCCATTTTGAAGATCAACATTCATTTCCTCTTAAGAGCAATTTCTTAAAAATTAACATCAAACACATCTAGTCATCACAAAATATCAAAATCTACTAATTCAAAATGAAAATATTGTTTATTTATTGTCATCTTCATGGCTTATTTGTAATATGAGAGTTCATTCTTGGATTTTCTCCTCAAGGAGGGGATTTCCCTCCTTGTCCACCCCAAAAAATCCCCCATTTTAAATAAGGTTTCAACCTTTTCCCATTGACTAACCACTTGATGTCATTCTCTTCATCTTTTATCTCTATGTCTCCTTGTTCATAAACCTTGGTCACCACATAAGGACCTCCATACCTTGACAACAACTTACCTAGAAAAAGGCATAATCGAGATTGGTGCAAGGACTTTTTGTCCAACAAAAAAATCCCTTTTAACTATATTTTGATCATGTGTGCTTTGTATTTTCCTTGTAAATTAGTGAGGTGTCGTAGGAATTGCGCCAAAATTCTTCAAGTTTTTGGAGTTGCAACTTCCCACGCTTCCTGGCTTCATCCAAGTTTATATTTAAGCATTTAACGGCTCAATATGTTTTAAACTTAATATCCACTGGGAGGTGGCATCTTTTACCATAGAGAATCCAAAAAGGTGACATTCCTATGGGGGTTTTGTACGCAGTCCGATATGCCCAAAGCGCATAATCCATCCTATCACTCCAATCCTTTTTTTACAGACTTACCATCTTTTCAAGGATGTTCTTGTTTTCCCTGCTGGATATTACCGCTTGGCCATTTATTTATGGGTGGTAAGCGGTGGATATCTTATTGGTTACACCATATCTTTTAAGCAAGGCTCCTATGATTTTATTACAAAAGTGAGTACCTCTATCACTGATTATGGTTCGGGGAATACCAAACCGCGAGAAAATGTTGGATTTGAGGAAACTCATCACGGTTGCCGCATCATTCTTCTTTGTAGCTTTGGCCTTGACCAATTTCGACATATAATCCACCACTACTAGGATATAATAATTTCCATAGGAAATAGGTAAAGGGCCCATGAATTCCATACCCCACACACATCAAAGATCTTAATCGGCATTGAGAGAACTTGGGCCATCTTATTTTTTAATGAGATGTTGCCTATCTTTTGGCACCCATCACAAGCTAGAATGAACTCCTTGGTATGCTTCAACATGTTGGGCCAAAAAATTCCACATTCCACTACTCTCCTAGCAGTACCTTTATACCCTAAATGTCAACCTATGGTGGAGGAGTGGCAAAGTCTAAGGTTTGGGTCCACCTCCTCTTCAGAAACACATCTCCTAATCTCTTGTTCAGAGAAATGTTTCACGAGGTAAGGATAATCCCTAAAATATTCCTTCACCTCATTCACTAGTTAGTTTCTTCGATTTTGATCAATGTAGGGGGGAAACTCCCCCATGGCAAGGTAATTCACTATGTCAGCATACCAAGGTTGGCCAGTTGTCATATTGAAAAATTGTTCGTTAAGAATTTCTTCCAGAATGTGTTTCAACTTGACTTTTTCTTTGGTGGCATCTAAGCTCTCAAGTGTTTTAAATATACTTAAATGGTCAGCCGCTACATTCTCACTTCCCTTTTTATCTCTCACATCAAGGTTAAACTCACGGAAAATAAGTATCCACCTAATAAGTCTAGGTTTTTCCTCATTCTTAGTCATCAAATTACTGAGAGCAGCACGACTGGTATATACAATGACCTTGGTGCCTTAAAGGCACTGTCTAAACTTCTCAAGTGCAAAAACTATGGTCAGTAACTCTTTTCTCTGTAGTAGAGTAATTACGCTATGCATTATTAAGAGTCACTTATGCATACTAAATGGCATATGGGAGTCTCCCCCCCTTTGGCCTAATACCTCTCCTATTACATAATCACTTTCATCACACATTATTTCAAAAGAGAGAGACTAATTTGTGGGTTAGATAATAGGGGCAGTAACAAACATTTTCTTCAAAGTGCCAAAAGCTTTTCTTCATTCCTCATCAACAACAAAATCAACATCTTTTTGCAACAATTTGCATAATGGAGAAGAAATATTAGAGAAATCCTTAATAAAAAGCCAGTAAAAACTGGCGTGACCTAAGAATGACCTAATGTCTCTCACACAAGTAGGGTGAGGAAGGGATTTGATTGTATCTACTTTAACCTTATCCACTTCTAAACCTTGATCTGATACCACATGACCTGGAACAATGGCCTTTTCCACCATAAAGTGGCACTTCTCGGAGTTTAAGACTAATTTGGTGTCAATGCACCTTTGTAACAGCAGTGCTAGATGATGTAAGCATAAGTAAAAGAACCTCCATAAATAGTGAAATTATCCATGAAAACTTTGACAAAACTCCGAGAAAATACTAATCATGCACCTCTGAAATGTACCAGGTGCATTGCACAAGCCAAAAGGCATACACCTATAGGCGAAAGTGTCGACGTTGCACGTAGAGGTTGTTTTCTCTTAATCTTCTAGATCAATGGCTATTTGCAAATATCCATAATATCCATCAAGGAAGAAGTAATGTGAGTGACCCGCTAATCTTTCAAGAATTTTGTCAATGAAAGGCAGGGGAAATGATCCTTGTGAGTTACTGCATTTAAGCGGTGATCATCAATGCAAACTCGCCACCCATTTTGAATTCGGGTGGGGATCGAATCCCCTTCCTTGTTCTCTACCAAGGTCACCCCACTCTTTTTTGGCACCACTTGAGTAGGACTCACTCGTTTATTATCTAAGATAGGATATATTACCTCCGCCTTAAGTAGTGTAAGGACTTCACCTTTGACTACTTCCACCATTGGCAGGTTTAACCGCCTTTGAGGTTGGCGTACGAATTTTGTATCCTCCAATAATACATGATGCATAAAAGTTGTGTGACTTATACCTTTGATGTCAGCTAAAGTCCAACCTTTGGCTCCCTTGAATTTATTTATCACCTTAATCAGCCTATTCTTTTGGTCACTAGTGAGCTTACTAGAAATAATCACCGGTAATGTCTCGCCCTCGCCTAAGAAAGCAAACTTCAAGTCTTCGAGTAAGGCTTAAGTTTTACTACAGGTGGTTCTTCTATTTAAGGCTTTGTCTCAGGCATCACTAGGTCATCTAATTTCTCGGGTAAGGTCCTTATATGAGTGTCAATTTGGGGCTCAACTTCCCCCACATTCTCCACTAGACTAGTGTTCCTAGTATCAACATGATCATCATTCAAGGGGTAATCATCTAAAGCTACATTCATAGATTTATCAAAAACCTCTTACACAATGACCTCAAGATCATCATTCATAGTGGGGGAAAACTAATCAAAAACACAATTCACATTTTCATACATGTTGAACTCCACAATATTATCAGCACAGTCTAATGTTAACTTTCATGTATGCACGTCGACTTTAGCCCTAGAAGTTTGCAAGAAATGCCTCTCCAATAATATTGAGGTGCTATTCTTCTCGTTCACCATATCTAGGATATAAAAATCGGCTGGAAATGCTAGACCATTTACTTGGACCATCACTTCCTCCATAATACCTCTTGGGTATATGGTGGAGCGATTGGTCAAATAGAATACAACCCCGGTGGCATGCATTCTTGAAAAGTTCAATGTTCTAAACAGAGATTAAGGTATAACATTAATATATACCCCTAAATCCACCATAGCATCTCTACTCAAAGTCTCATGAATTGTGCAAGTAATAACAAACATGTCAGGGTCTCTACACTTAGGGGGAAGGTCAATTTGCATGAGAGATGGAGGTTGTTTTACCATTTCATGCCTAAACTCATACTTTGAATCACATAATTTGTTCCACAATTCTTTGCATTCAGGAACAAAATTGATAGTGTCACAGGAAGAATTAATAACCTCAGAATGGTTGAGAATCATGAATGGTTCCTTGTTATGCTCCTTGCCTTGCTCATTTCTCATCTCTTTCAAAGGAGGAGGTGGCGGAGCTTCCTCACCAAATATCTTCCATTTTCCCACTAATTTGCTCACTTTACCTACCAAATTGGTCACTTGCCTTCCAACTCTCTGAACACTCGAGGAGAGTTAATTTCCAAAGTCCCTTATGCAATCGAATACTTGGCTTTGGATCAAGTCACTAGCTTTACCAAGGTTGTTTAAGGCTCCAAGTATTTCATCACAAGTAGACCTGGGGGTGCATCCCTTGACCAAACTGGGTGAGTCAAGGTATGTTTTCCATGCTTCTTCCCGTAGGTCTTTCAATACAAAACCTTCATTTCCTTGCCATACTCTCTCAACCAGGAGCAAGTATCCGTAGGGTGATCAAGTGACAAATCCTACAGATTATCATATGTTGAACACTTTCTCCCCACATTTTACTTCAAAAACAAACAAAGACAAAGACAACACTACTTACTTAACTAACACATTATGCAAGTTAACTACAAGACCTTTAAACTAACATCCCCGACAATGGCACCAAAATTTGACCCGCCCCTTCCCAAGAAACGTTAAAAACAACTTTAGACAGGAGATCTACTAAGCCGAGAGGGGATCGTGAAAGATGAAATTTATATGTTACTCCCGTTCCTACTACTACACTACCAAGAATGGTAGATAGTGGCAAATACCGGGATCTTCCACGGAGATGTTAGGAATCTAATAATTAACTAAAACACAACAATGATTGGGTCATCAATCCAACCATGGTCGGGTTGTCAATCCAACCACGTGTTAGGAATAAACAGTGCTGTGAAAACAGTCATTGGGGGGAGTTTGTACTAACAACTAATTACATGCAATTGTTCACGAGAATTAACAACATAAACTAACAGTCGGGGAATATTTACGTAACATGGTTAGTGTCATTTCGATCATCAATTCATCAAATACAAGAACTAGAACCTATTCTAGAGTTTGTATCACGTGGTGCGGACAATGATAAAAAAATGTCCCCTTGTCAGTAACATAGAGGGGCGCGTATAAAATATTCCTTAAATCTCGCCTCCGCAACTAGGAGAGTACAACAACGGGAATGGCTCATTATGCAGGTCTAATTCTCCCCCTTGCGATTAAGTCTCGGGCTAAAATGAACTACCTCAGGGCCTACAAAGGCAAAGGAAGTAGGCGCCTTATCGATGGCCCAAAGATCAACAATATAATCCTAGTTTTCTACTTAATCTATCTCTTACCGTAACATTTCGGACCTCTTTGGTCTTCTAACTAGAGCATGGTTGATCGTGATGATTAACAACGGTAACCTTCGTGCACACGCCCAGTTCCAGAATATTGACACCCCAAGCGCATCTAGGTTTCCTTATCCGGGGGTAGCAATAGTGCACCAACATGAAATTAGACTTTTTTTGTGCCAACGAAGTGTGACAATCATGTAATTCACAAGAACATTAAGAACAATCCAACATAATAATAACAAACACACATAAAAATAGGTTGATCTAGAAATCTCACAAAATAAACATTAACACATGAATACAAATATTATCCCCCAAGTTAGATCCCTACTCCCTAATCATTGAACCCAAGTATTTCATTGTATTCAACACTTTTAGGGAAAAGAAAATTAGAATAATGAAAAGAAAAGAACCAGGAGAGAAGGAAGAGTATTTTCTCTCTCCAGCTTACTCTTAAGATCTGAAAAATGAGCATAAACTTAAACTTATTAGACATAGGTCCACATATATAGTATAAGGAAATTGGGCCTAAAAATAGACCCAAAATGGCCAAAAACCCTAGCAGCTACAATTGACACAAGGGGAGGCGCATAGCACAGCCCATGCCGGCCGAGGGGTCCTCGTGTTGGCCCGGCACGCCGACCTTGGCACGGGCCACTCCCTTCATACCACTGCGGGCCACTGGCCTTAGCACGAGTTATTCCCCTCATAACAGTGCGGTACATATCAGTCCAGGCGAGCCATCGGCCAGCACTCTGTTATTGCTTCTTATGATCCGCGTCTCACGCCATTTAGCACACCCCATTGGCTGGAACCTCATTTTGCTCAGTGCCTTGGTGCGCTCTACGTCATTCTTCACACTCCGTTGGCTGGTCTTGGCATTTGTATCTTAAAATGGTGGGGCTGGGTAAAATGGAATGTCCCATTCCCATTCTTAGACGATTTTTTAAAGTGAAAAGATGACTTGGAGTGCACGGCTAGCCGAAACGAACACCGTCCGTGCTGGAAATTTGCACGGCCCATTTTGGTTGGAACAGGCATGCCAAGGCTTCCTGCAACAGGCCATGTCACTTGGTATGGGTCGTGCTAGGCTTTGCCTCATGCCGGCCTTGTGCAGTACATGCCAGCCATGGCTGTTTCAGTAGGTTGACTTGTTTGCTTTGTTACGGGTGAACCGTTGGTCCGATTTAGGAGTTCTTGTAATCGATTTTATAGCGCTCGAAAATACAAATTCAATGGTGACACTCCAATGGTGACACTCTCAAGGGATTATTCTTCACGTAATTTCCCCAGAAATCCATGCAACCTCGAACAACGATCCCTCCGTTTCTCTCTTGGCCTTCTTGAACTTCGAATCCGCCTTTCTTGATCCCAATTCCATCTAATACCATGATTTGGAGTCCATATCCTTCAATCTACTACCATTATTGTGAATGGCCTTCAATATGTTCTACCATCCTTGCGAATGACCTTCAAATATCTACTACCACCCTCGCGGATGGCCTTCTACAAAAGATAATGAAAAAATCACTCATAAGCAACCTACTAATGAGATCAAAGAGGGAGTTTTAGGTGCCCGTTAATACAAAGTTTCCATTAGCTTCAATTAAGTATACAAAACTCGAGATTTAGACAAGAAAACCAATAATGGCCGTCTAAACCCTTTGTCGTGCAAACTTAACAAAAATTAGCAATCAACCTAAAAAAGGTGATAATAAATGTGTTAAATGCATCGGCTAACGCATGCATAATGGTGCACATCAAGAGGCCTCTGAAACAGGTACTTCTTGTCAAAACCCGCTACTTATAATTTATTACATTTTTTAAATTTTCCTATTCAATTTCAATTACCTAATTTCATATTGTGGGCAAGCTCCCGTCTAAGGTATATCCCTACATGGCGAGGTACATCGAAAATGCTACGGGCTTGTGAAGAGTATGCAAGAGTCGGAAACAGTGGCTTTGTTTCCTTATTTTTGACCATCAACTTTCGACAAGAAACATCAGAGTGCATTGTTCATCAAAACGTTGGTGGAGTTCGGGAAAAAGCTTGGGAACACCAGAGTAATGGCTTGCCTATCTAACTCAATGATGGATGTTTGGATGGGGTGAGGTTAACTTTTTCACATTAACTGTATTTACTTTTACCATAATATGTTTCAAATATTAACTACTATTATTTTTCAAGGCACCTCTAGGAACAACTCTTCGAAATCAACAATGTTGCATTCAATTTGTTTCGTGTTGTACGGGAGGCTATACTGCGAAAATCAAGGAGGCTGAAGTCGAAGGTCGTGCTAAAGCCATTCTCAAAACCATGCTTGCTACTGATGTCGAGGTTTATGTGGTGTCTTACATTAAAATGTAAGTGGAACTTTTTAATATTTTACACTTACACTAAATTATACACCGCTGAATATTTCATTCATGTGCTACATTCTTTTTTAACACAGCGATCATTGGTACTTAGTACTCATCCGTTCTAGTACGAAGGAAGTTTTTACCCTTGACTCGATGACTGGAGGAACCAAACCAAAAACCATTAATGAAAACAAAATCAGTTCCAAATACTTTCATTCCTTTCATCTTACTAATTTTAACATCTACAAGTGTGAGTTAACTAACCTTTAAGAGTTCAACATTACAAGGATTGCATGTGAATATAAAAAGGAGAAGCCGGAGATGGAACCGCCTCTAGATTACACATGAAAAATAACTAACATCGATGTAAGTCAATCCATCCGAGAGTCCTTTCATTTCCACAATTATTTAATACAATTACGTTTAACTCGGATTTTTTCATTTGTAGTACCAGAATTAGTTAAGTGGTTGAGAATGCGGATACTACGTCCTCCTCTTCATGTAAGAGTTTGTACTCAACACTGCCTCTACAAATATTCTAGAGGTTGGATGACAAATTACAAATTAATCAATTGTTCTTCTTACTTGCTAAAAACTTTCATTTACTTAATCATCAGCTTGTTTTGAATGCAACAGATATTTCCCTGAAAACAAGGAGCGTACAATGCCAATGAGATAGCAGTTGTAACCGAGAGATGGTGATAGGCTTGGGTGGATGTATATTCCAAATATTTAAAAACTTCTATGGACCTCAAGCAGTTTCATCAAGTGTAGAAAATGGACTTCTTTATAATTTACAGTTTTTCCTACAATTTGCTTATGGGTGGATTATGTTTTTAAGACATATTTAATTTTTAATATATTCATTACTCCTTTATTAGCATTAATCATGTTTGTGGTTGTCCTCGTTGTTCTTTCTGTGATATTTCACCGGGTTTTGATCTAGATGGGTCAGGAAAAATTAAAATAGGGCATTGCAAATTAAAAAACAAAACCGGCACCGGTTTTTCAATTAACATACCGGTGTTGAAACATGATCAGGCTTGTGTGAACAAGCATCAGTAATAATTTCAATACCAGTGCTGAAAGTTTAATATACTTCCTCTAATCCCTAGCACTGTTTATAAATTGGAACTGGTGCTCAAATATATTAGACGTGGTCATCAATTAACAACCAGCACCGGTTACAAGAAACCGGTGCTGGATTTAATTTATTAGCATCGGTTGGATTCTATTGGTTTTGGTTATGTGGGTTAAGCACAACTATGGTGTTTTGCCACCGATGTAGAATCTGGTGCTGATTAACAGGAGTCAGCACCAGTTTCGAATATCGGTGCATTTATAACTATGTTTCAACACCGCCATACTTAGGCACTGATAGTCTGGGGGGCCGAAATACATGTGCCTATAATCCCAAGTTGGCCGTCAAATGGGTCGGTCACCCGATGGATAACCATTATTCATTTACTATTTTCACTTATTGGATAATGGCCCATTGGATTAATGGATGAAATTGGGTTGTAATTATTGGTTTGAGTTGGGTTAGATAACAGGTTACCCGTTAGATAATTTTGGGTCGGTTTGGTTTGGGTTGGATAACTGGTGATCCGTGGATAATTTCTTATAATAAGATAACCATTTTTTTACAAGTTGGGTTAAAATTTTAGTAAATTGGGTAAACTGATAAATAACATTTTAGGTCAAAACAAAGTGGTCCATTCGGTAAAAACTAAAAGACTCGCTGGATAGAAGTCATTTAGTTGGGTTGTACACAAATCGATCTGTAAATCATGGGTAGCGGTGTAAACGAACCGTTCGCAAAGAACTCGCGTACAACTCAAGTCAAAACTCGACTATAATTTGATTAACTAAACTTGAGCTAAGCTCTTATAGTATTCGAGTTTGAACTCACTAATATTATTCGTAAAGTTTGTCGAGCCAATATAATATATTTTTAATATATTTTTATTAAAATATGTAATATTTATAATGTACGTAAAAATATTTAATATATATAAAAATATATATTTAATCATTGTTCGAGTTAGAGATAGATCAAAATTAACTTCATTCAAATTCGAGTTCGACCCAAAAAAAATCAAAAATTTACAAGCTTGATCAAACATCCAAAAATATTAGATTTTTTTACATAAACATCCAAAAATATTGAGATGAAACATCTCAAAATATTATAATTTTTGGGAGGCACTAGAAATTACCCTGGTTGAAGTTGAACATCCAGAAGCCAAATATTGCTCCATAGGGAACAAATCAAATACAAAAAAACTTGTCAATATATTCAACACTTAAAAAAACAATTTATCGGTGCTCAAGCACACATGTAATTGAAAAAAAGAGCATCAAACTCCAAAATAGGAAAAATAAATTTTAAAAACCTCATAAATTACCTTAATTATTGAAAAATGGAAAGGAACATCAGCGTATGTGAGGCCGGAGCCAACTTTGGCATATTATCTCCCGATAATCAACAGTACCCGCAAATCTTCATTCGACCCGCTAAACTTCCACATGCGGCGAGCTAAAAATGGTGCTTTTACGTGTGCTGGCTCATGCGCGTCAACACCATGGCGAAGAAGTTCTACGGGCCCTTTGGGAGGCGGTGGAGAATGGGGAGCATGAACGCCACCATTTCGCTTCTCCATCACGTCAATGCTGAGGATGTCCAAAATTTTAATTGAGCCGAGCTCGAAATTAAAAAATTTTAAACAGTCGAGTTTTAATTAAATTTATTGAACTCTAACTAAGATCGAATGGAGTATTTGAAACTGAGCTCAACTAATACTATTCATTAACTTCGTCAGAATTTTTGAACCAACATAATTTTTATATATTTGATATATTTTTATTAAATATAATATATTATAATGTAGACAAAGTCTTGGGAAAGACGGTCTTTTCATAAACTTATGGAAAGACGGAATTTAATTATAATAATAAAAGGTAAAGGGTCTTTGTTGCAATATTAAAGTTTTATTATGCAATGTGTAATGGTTATAAATTTTATAACGCGGTTCATACAACCCAAAAATTTTATCTTCATTTATTCCAATTTACACTTTAAACCTTGGTCTTTCCATGACTTATGGAAAAATCGTATTTCAAGAGACGAACTCATTATTAATTAGGGTTGTAAATTATGGAAGTATATTATAGGTCGAATTATCATACATTTGTTGTATAATGTTTCTGGAGTTGTTTGGTTTTAAGAAGTTAGTTCTCCAATCCTATATTTGTAATCGTGTGTTCCTTATTTCCTACGAACATTTAATTAATAATTTTAATATATTTCACATAAACGTCATATTATTAATAATTTTATTTATTATATTTGTGAAACATTTGCAATTATAAATATATATTTCATTTCACTTAAAATTCGATAGCTTCAGCGTTCGAATTCTATGATTATATCATAAAATTTACATCATATATTAAATTTTTAAATAAATTATTTAATTCGCATGCACTATTTTTTAGTATATCATAATTAATTAATAATTATTAATATGTAATCTAATTTAACCGTTATCTTTTTTAATTATTTTTTGTTCAGTTAATTTTTATTCAATTTAGTTCAGTTTAATTCAGTTCAGTTTAATTTGATTCAGTTCGGTTCACTTTAATTCAATCCAACTCTGTTAGACTAAATCCACTTCAGTTTGTTCTAGTTCAGTTTAGTGTGATTCATTTCATTTCAGCTTTATTCAGTTGAGTTCATTTTAATGCAATTCGCTTCATTTTTCTTCAGTTTAGTTAATTTCAGTTCAGTTTGATTTTGTTCGATTTAGTTGTTTTACTTCAGTTTAGTTTGATTCATTTCAGTTAAACCCAACCCAACCCTGTTTCAGTTGAACTGGACAGGTTCTTATTGTGTTCTTCTACTAAAGTTGAAAAAGTAAAAACAAAAATTATGGGTTCAGCTGCAGAGCTTTCTAGTTGTTATGATTGTGTATGGAGCACTAGCATTCTGCTATCCTACCCGTTACCTTGTCTCACCCTCAAACTCCATGATCATTTTTTTAGTCATGGAGAATGCAGAACTTTTGTAGAGGGACATTTTGTCAATAGACGAGTATGAAATAATTTCAATTTAACATCATGGTTTATTTAACTGAAAAATTAAGTAGGGATCAATGGACATTTTAAAAGATTAACTTAAATAATTATTTCTTGGAGTAAAACGGACACCTGCATGTGTACATCCATCACCGTTTCGTCGCTTAAAGGAAAGCACAGTGGTGAAATTACATGAGCCAAAAAAGTGTTATTATACTAAAAACAAGACTTTTTGTATTTAACAAACAGGAGCGGAGGCACGAAGTATATACAACGAGAATTGAAAGAATTTTTTTTTTCTAATTTTTATCTATATCGGAGGGGGCTAGTAGAATTCTTTTTCAAAATCACCCTCAGTGATTTTCACTAATTTTCTTTCTTGCGCCAGCCCCCAAGTGGCTCCGTCGCTGCTAACAAAAGTACGAGTTCGCATGAGTAGGTGTGTGTAAAAGAATGCACCGTATACATTACCACCTAAAAGTTGTTGAAAGTATAATTCGCAAAGTGTTTTCAAACAATCTATTAGAAGTTAATTGTAAGTGTCTTTTTAAAGACTCTACAATGGAATGCTACTATTCACTTGCCCTAACCTTGGTTAGAAACCAGTCTTGTTTACACTACTGATTGAAAGGGAGAATTTTTTTTGATCACGTGGAATTGGTGATAATAGTTTTATCCAAATTTTATGAGCGACTAAAACTTTCATAATAATAAATATGTTTTTTCGAATATTGGTTTTCAATTTCCATTCAACAACGGGTATATCTATAGAGCATACAAGAACACATACTTCACAAAAGATGCATTTATCAAATTCAAAGTGAATTCGACCTCTAAAACGCTTAGGTGTAATCAAATTTCATAAAAAACACTCTACGTGAAGCTAATCTAATACGCAAACCCTAATTTGTTACACGATAAAAAGATTATAATGACATGAATCGATTCCGCCCCAACACCCAATCAAGCCATTCTAGTTTCCCCAACGTGATACAACAAGTTTTACCTTTTCACTTTCAACCATCTAGTTAATGCATCTTTCTACTCTTCTTACAACATAGGAAACGTTTGAGCGCGGTTACCCAATCTGGTAAATCATATGCATTCGGGCAGCCAATCTGCGAGCCCATAACTGTGGAGAATGGAACGCTTTGGGAAGCGAGCCCGACGATAATATCCAACGTTTTCAGGTCCACCTGCGACTTGCCTCTGAAAAAAGAATGAAAAAAACATCAAAACGAAATCCAAAACTCAAGTTCCTATTGGTTCCCATCGCACCAACATCCAAACATAATTATCTTATCTTCACTGCCATTTTCATATCCAAAACTCCAAACTTTTGTCCCTTAATTCCCACCCAATCCATATATATACCCACCCTTCAAATATCCTAAGCAAACCAAGAAAAGCAACAAAAAAGAACATTTCATCTCAAGCTCTTTCCATGGCTTTACAGTCTGCTGCATTCCTCCCTTCTACTTTCTCCATCTCCAAAGAGGTTTTTCTGCTCTTTCTTTCCTCTCATTTCTTGCAGATTATCATGTTGTTTTTTACCAAATGGTGTTTTGTTATGTAGGGAAAGGTTGGTGCATGTTTGAAGGACTCCAGTCTCTTTGGGAAGTCCTTGTCCGAACAAGTGAAATGTGACTTCAGCTACTCCTCATTGAAGATCAAGGTCTCATACTAAGTCCCTTTTGTTTGATCATCTATAGTATCTGTCAGAATCGTCCTGATATGGATTTTATCGAGCACTAATCGATAATGTACGAGAAACTAGTTTATATAGACAAAATGTGAATTGAAGAACAAGGACTCATACTTGGTCCCTTTTGTTTGATCATCTATTTGTTCATGATAAGATATCTGTCAGAATCATCCTGATATAGACTTTATCGAGCACTAATTTATGTAGACATGACAAAATGCAAAAAAAAAAAAAAAAGTAATAATGAGAACTCACATGTGTTTAAGAGGGTCTGAGTGTTGGATTTGTAACAGAAGGGTGTGAGAGCGGAGGCGGTGGTAGCTGCCCCAGGGTACACCAGATCGACGTCGGAGGGGAAGAAGACCCTAAGGAAGGGCACCGTGGTGGTAACCGGAGCCTCCTCTGGACTAGGTTTGGCCACAGCGAAGGCCCTTGCTGAGACAGGCAAATGGCACATAATCATGGCCTGTAGGGACTTTCTGAAAGCCGAAAGAGCTGCGAAATCGGCAGGCATGAGCAAGGAGAACTACACTATAGTGCATTTGGATCTTGCCTCGTTGGACAGTGTTCGCCAATTCGTGGACAACTTCAGAAGGACTGGCCGGCCTCTCGATGTGCTTGTTTGCAATGCTGCTGTTTACCTGCCAACAGCCAAAGAGCCGACATTTACGGCTGATGGATTCGAACTCAGCGTTGGAACCAACCACCTAGGGCATTTCCTCCTCTCAAGATTGCTCCTTGATGACCTGAAGCAATCCGATTACCCTTCAAGGAGACTCATTATAGTTGGATCGATAACAGGTCCCGGTTAAAACTGCAGAGAGTCATTTTTTTCCCCAGTCAGATTTAGATGTGCAATTCTTGAATTTCATGTTCAATGCAGGTAACACTAACACATTGGCTGGAAACGTACCTCCAAAGGCGAATCTTGGGGACCTGAGGGGTCTTGCCGGAGGCCTGAACGGGCTCAACAGCTCAGCCATGATCGACGGGGCAGATTTTGATGGCGCCAAGGCATACAAGGACAGCAAAGTCTGCAACATGCTCACCATGCAAGAGTTCCACCGAAGGTACCATGAGGACACCGGAATCACATTCGCGTCCCTCTACCCGGGCTGCATTGCCACCACCGGCCTTTTCAGGGAGCACATCCCCTTGTTCAGGCTCCTGTTCCCGCCGTTCCAGAGGTTCATCACCAAAGGCTTCGTCTCTGAGGAGGAATCAGGCAAGAGGCTCGCGCAGGTGGTCAGCGATCCGAGTCTGACAAAATCAGGTGTATACTGGAGCTGGAACAAGGACTCAGCTTCCTTTGAGAACCAAATGTCTCAGGAAGCCAGCAATGCAGAGAAAGCTCGCAAAGTGTGGGAGGTCAGCGAGAAGCTCGTCGGTCTGGCTTAACCGCCACTCATTTTTGCTTCAGAGGATGTGGTTGCTGGTTGATGGGTTTGGGACTGCAGGAGTTGTACCTTAGTTTCTTAATTCTTGTAATAACTTGTCAGAAATTCAATAACAGAGCTCAACCCTTTTTGCAAAATTTCAAACAATGTCTACTGTGAAGTCACTTGGAATACAAAGAAACAAAAAGAACCTTCAACTTACTAGATTTTGATACTTACGATGTCATGTAGTTAGGTAAAACAGAGGAAAAACTATAGTTCATAACCTGGAAACCTAGCAGCACAAGGATCATTCATGTCTAGAAATAGATAGCTCATTCCTCCAATGCCTTCAAAGAGTGAGTAGGGGCGATCACCGCCATGCATGATGCCCTCTAATATCAGGTTTTCAGCTCTATCATGTAAAAAGCAGGCAAATGCTTTGGCCCTGTGTAAGTACTCAGCTCTACCTGTTAACCGGTGGAGTGAAAGGAAGACATAGGTGTTTCCACTAATGCCATGGCAAGACCAACTCGCTTAAGTAGACCCCGATTCCCAACCACCTCCTCAGCTTCCACAGCAGCTTGAAGAAATTCCTCACTGTCAAGTACCTGATGTCATTAAAAACAGTCATAAGCAACTTTGAGGTGTCAAGAAACGAAATTTTACACTCGATAAGTGAATGTCATAGAAGAATAATATCATTAGTTTGTTTATGTTGTTTCAAGTTTCCCTGATGCATGAAAGCCACAGCAAAATATATAAAAAAAACAAAGCCTTTTTGCTACACACCACTATAACTAGTTTAAGGGTCATGAAAAGTGGAAAGCATGATACATCTCATATAGTTATATTAACAGACAAGTTTTCCTCATATTCTCGGTGACAAAAAAATAGAAGAAAGCTAAAAGTAATCACCTTGGCTACTTTGGCAAGTGTGAGAGCTACACCAGAAGCTCCGTGGCACCAATGTACAAGTCGGTCTGACTCATTTCCTTCGCTAGATAGGTAATTCCCACTGGGAAACGATTCTTGATCATGTAACGAAGCGTACCCTTGGCATCATCCACCTCATCCGGCTTCAGTTCCATGTTCATCAACACATGCATGATTCCAGCTAGTCCATGTGCAGCTCCCCAGTACTTCTTCCTGTGCCATTTGTGTTGGAGTTTATATTGGAAATATCACAATTTAATTCTCGAAAATAAGATTAACACAAGCATGTATCAAAAGAATAATTTTATTAATTGATCATGCATTACAGTTCATGCTAAAAAATAAATACGAAATTAATTTAAAGCATAAAAGCATACGGTTTTCAGAAAGCAGTAACACAATTACATGCAATCACATAA
>JAULKM010000011.1:486165-497058 GCA_032355605.1 Rubia tinctorum | reverse complement strand
AGAATCCAAAAATGTCATCCACCGGACCCAATTCATTTCGGATCCTACTCAAAACTGAGCCCAAAAGTTGACGAAAAATCAACTATTTTTCCAACAATTTGTACATCAAAGGACATTCTTTTGTAGCCATTTGTCTACCCGACTCAATGATTTTATCCACAACTGCTCTCTGCAAGATCCAATCGCTTATTCAAGAAGATAACGGCAATGACCACTACCTTCAACCATTTAAAAAGGCCTTACCATTTGGGTAGACGATACAGTTTCTCTGCCAATATGTTTGTTCAGAAATGAACATGCCCACAAGAACCCGGATCTTCCATATAACACCTCATCTGGAAGCTCTTTGGGAAGCTTAATCTGCATCAAGATTCAAGAATGACATAGTCAGTTTCATCCATTGACAAGTCCCGAGAAAAGGAAACAACTCGATTACCAAGGTTACAGCTTACAAACTGAACACTACCTCTCCAAATTCAGTTAAATAGCGCTCGCACAACATATCATCACCACTGTGCTTTGCCACAACAGCCCCAAGAGCACAGACACCAGCAAGCCCACACATGAAAGTGACACGACTGCAAGTTAACAAAATACCTAATTAAGCTGCAATATGACATGTGATGAACATCATGATCAGCTAAACTATTACTTCTACAACCTGATTAGTATGCTCAACAAATACTAGTCTACAATCAAGATACATTTCTGGAATCCAGATAAGATAATCTCAAGCCACATATCAACAATTTTCCTTCAACTAAACAAACAAAACTACACAAATGCTAGTCTACAATCAAGATGCATTTCTGCAATCAAGAAAAGATAATCTAAAGCAACATATCAACAATTTTCATTCAACTGAACAAACAAAATTACACAAACACACATAAAAGAAAAGGATTACCTTGAGCCACTGGCAGCAGAATCACAAGCCCTGATGATACCAGAGGAAAGAACAAGGTCTCTCTTATCATTTGTAACCTGATAGGACTTAAACAACAAAAGGGCAGTCCCTAATCCACCTGTGTAAAGGGTATAATCACTGACAAGCTTATTTCTACCTCCCCATGTCTCCTTCACCACCTGAATTCATGCCCACAACAAAAAAAAAGTTCATTAACAATATTGAGATAGAGCTTACAAAAATTGGAAAGATTAAACCTTTTTCTTGATGTCCAAAGCTGCCACTTTCAGAATTTCTGAGAGGGATGTGTAGGGAAGATGGAGAAGCTTTGTGAGGGAGTCCATGGATTCTTCCAGTGGTTCTGAATCAGAGCTGTGACCTGGGAGTTCATTGGGAAAGTAACGATCTGCCATTTTAGTTTGTGGGGAGTTTTGGATTTTGATTTTGTGAACAATGATCGAGATTTTGCTTGCTGTTGTATAAATCCGTGGAACTGGAGACAGTAGAATATGGATCGACTGAAGTAAGTGGAATTGATTTTGTGGAATTAGGTTCTAGCAATAATTAACATATTGCAAGAATGTCTAAATTACATATTAATCGGACTAATCATCTGTACTATTACAAATAAAAGATCCAAAATGTTTTCTCCTTTCTTAACCTTGACTTTTGTTTATTTTGATAATCATTTTTATTCCAATTTATTTTCATTTCAATTCTGTTCAATGAAAATAAAATACTTTTATGGCAAAGTCTTGGAAAATACTGTCCTTCCATAAGTCTATGAAAAGATGAAGTTTAATTATAAAATAAAAGGTAAAAAGTCTTAATTGCAATATTAAAAATTTATTATGCAACTAGTAGTAGTTATAAAGTTCATTTAAACCGATTCATGCAACACGAAATTTTTATCTTCATTTTTTCTAATTTACACTTCAAACCTTGATCTTTTCATAATGTATGAAAATATCGTCTTTCAAGAGACAAAATCTAACATTATTTTATTTATTTATTTATTATTCTAAAAATTCCAAGTATATTTCATTTTAATTCATTTCGATTCAATAAAAAAATAGTTTGAAAGAAACAAAAGATGTTAAATCGCGATTTGTTTTTACTATCTTATGTCTTCTCCACCCCCTCCCGAGCCCCCAATCGGGCACCACAATGACCCTCACAAGTCACAACCTACCTCATTGAAAATTCCATCCCAGATCCAACTGCTGTGAAACTACCACAATCCCTATCTCGTAAAACCCGATCACCCCGAGTCCACCTCTTACTAATCGACTCCTAACTCGCCTCTCCAAAACCACCATCACCCCACCGCTAATGCTAGGACCATCGCCATCGCCTGGTTGTTGCCAAAAACACGTTTTCCAGCTGATTGTAGTCACATATATTATACAACTCTAGTCTCAAAGCACGATCACCGATGAACGCTTAAAATGTCGCTAACTTCCATCGATTTTGTCAGAAAATTAGTCCATCTATTTGAATGTCAATATCATTAAATTTCATTATAGCTAACGCGCAAATTTTAAATATAAAGCGCACGACAATAAATATAGAGCGTGATTTATTCGTACATAAAATAAAAGAACTTAATTCCCTATGGATGCTAATCTAGTACTTTGGGTTTTACGGGCGCTAATGCTAGCACCATTGCATCGCTTGGTTGTTTCCGACCACACTTTTTTCCAGCTGATTGCAGTCAAATATATTAGATAACTCTTGTCTCAAACCACAATCACCAATGAACGCCTGAAAATGTCGCTAACTGCTATCAATTTTGTCAGAAAATTAGGTCATCTATTTGAATGCCAAAATCATTAAATTTCATTATAGCTAACGCACAAATTTTAAATATAAAGCGCACAACGGTAAATATAGAGCATGATTTATCGGTAAATAAATAAGATAACTTAATTCGCCATGGATGTAATCTAGTACTTTGGGTTTTACGGCCCACATTTCCTCTCGTTCGATTTCTGCCTAAAACCCCTACAAAACCCCTCTTCTTTCAACCTGATTCTTGCGCACCCTCAACAGCTCTCGCTACCCAGATTTTACCAAATCCCAAAATCTCTCCACCCAGATTACTGTATTCATATTAGCCAAATGGGAAAGAAGAGAAAGCAAAGGGATGTCGAAACTGTAAATGAAGTGAAGAAAGAAGAAGCCGCACCAGAGAGGCCTAAAAGAACGCTCTTGGGATGGAAAGACAAAGATAAGGTCGAAGATGTGGAGAAAGAAGATGGTGGCTCTGTCTTCTTCAGAAACAAGGAGAAGGTCTTGGTCACGTGTTCGCGCCGCATCAGCTACAGGTTAAAAGGGCTCGATTTAGGATCCCTTTTGGCCAATTTGTGTTCTTTTCGATTGTATGGGTCTGATTTTTTGGTTGTTTGTGGTCTTAGGTATCGGCATTTGATGTTGAATGTTGTGGATCTTTTGCCGCACTGCAAGAAGGACAACAAAGTCGAGTCCAAGGATAGCAAAGGCGCGACCTTGAATGAGCTTGTTGACCTAAAGGGTTGTTCATCTTGTCTGTTTTTCGAGGTATGTGTTTTGGTTGGCGATGAAATGCTGCTATGACTGTTTGAATCATCTTTGAGTTTATGGGTGGTTTTTTTGATTGATTTAATGTTCTTGGTATTTGAAAATGTGCTGTATTGGATCTTTTATATGTTTATTGTATAGTGTATCTGATGTTTTGGCCTTGTGATATCAGTGCAGAAAAGGAAGGGATCTTTATCTTTGGATGGCGAAGTCCCCAAATGGACCATCTGTCAAGTTCCTTGTCAATGCTGGTTAGTAATTTTAGCATTTCTGCTCTTGTTTGTTACTGATTTGATTTCAGAAATGAAGCAGTAGTTGTTTTTGTTCAGCGCTTACATTTAGTTTGAGGTCATCTTGAACTCATTTCCTCTTTGATTGGTAGTGCACACAATGGAAGAATTGAAACTTACCGGGAATCACTTGAAGGGATCTCGCCCGATTTTAACTTTCTCAACCCATTTTGACAATGATCCACACTGGATGCTTCTGAAAGAGTTGATTACGCAGGTTTGTTTGGGTGCATATTTTCTTGATAATCAATCTAGTGCTTTCATGCTTTGCTGATTATCCGTCTGTTTCTCATTTGGGGTTTTGATCAGATATTTGCCACCCCAAAGGAACATAGAAAATCCAAACCGTACTATGATCATGTTTTTGTTTTCTCAATCCTCGATGACCATATATGGTTCCGTAACTACCAGGTGAGTGATAAAAGCTCATGCTTCTGAATTCACGTGTTGTATCATGTATGATTGTTGAAATACTGCTTTCTTCTACAAATTATGCACAGATTTCTTGCCCTCACACCGGGTCTCAGAAGATAGACCAGTCTGACCTGGAAAAGATGACCCTTGTTGAGGTATCTAAGTGATGCATTGTGAGTTTGCGTTAGTATGCATGTCTCATGTTTTAAACAAATGCGTTTCGGATGAACAGGTTGGTCCTAGGTTCTGTCTGAACCCAATCAAGATATTTGGCGGTAGTTTTGGGGGTCCTACGCTCTATGAGAATCCATTCTATGTTTCACCAAATCAGGTTAGTCTTTTGATCGTCATCTCTACATATGTTATTTAGATAAACACGATATTCATCTTTATGATCTTCCCCCAACATGTTTAGATTCGTGCATTAGAGAAAAGGAAGAAGGCCGGGAAGTATGCTAAGAAAATCAAGGCCAAGGCGAGGAGAAAGATGCATGAACTCGAAAATCCTTTGCCTGTGGATGAACTTGAACAAATGTGGAAGGAGTGATGGAATATTCAATCTCAAAATCTTACTCAGGTTGAGGTGCTTTTGCCTGTTTTTATGTAACCATATCTTGTGAAACCTTGAATTTGTTGACAATTTTGGCCAGATTTCTGCGCTTCTGAGAATATCCTCTGCATCTGTTGATGTTTTTTAATCAGACAAATTGCCAATTTAGTGTCTGATCCTTTTCATCAATGGTTTCATTATCAGAAAACTTGCTATTCCATGTTTGATTCGTTATCCTTCATAGCCCCCATCAAAACCACTTGTTGACAACCATTTGTAAGTTGCAACTAAAGCAGAACATCACAATCTTTGCATTAAACACACTGCAGTTCTGCGCTAAATTTGACATCGAAAGTTCAGATTGGCACGAGAGCCATCTGATTGTTGCAACACGAAAAGAACATAAAGACTGTGATTATTCTTTCTGTCAAAACACGGAGCACACAACAGAGGAGAACTTATGCAGAAAGGAGAATATTGTGAATCCCGGATCTCAGGAAGATTGCTGAGTAGTGTTCCAGTCGACCCAATTGGTTTGGCTCCCGACGCGGGGGATGCTGTTAACCCTAGAGTAAAGATCAACCTTGAAATTAGCTCCACACATGGCTCCTTCACTGTCTACCCGAGGCATCGCTCTCATTTTGTGCATGGGATGCTCGAAGCTCATCAGCCCTCCATCACTGTGAAACAGACACCCTGTACAAACACGCCCGACAAAACCAAGAAAACATGTCAAAAACTAGGGTTCGAGTACTTATCAATTGTACTCGACAGGTTGTAATCGAGTCAATATCATATTCTGCCCCCAACAAAACCGAGAAAATGTGTCAAAAACTCAGGTTCAAGTACTTTCCAATCTTGGTTGACAAGTTGTAATCGAGTCAATGTCATATTCTGTCATTGACAAGTCCTATAAGACGAGATGTTCCACTCAATAAAACGATATGGGATAAGTAGTTACTGCACTGACCACACAAAGACAACAAAAACCGATTCAAGATACTAAGGTGAAGAGCATCAAGATGGAATACCTGTTGGAAAAGGTGCATATGACTTGGCACATCCATCTTTTATGATGGCCAAATCATCAGAAATCACCACAGAACCATCTGCAGCAATTCCCCAGTAGAGCTTCACCCCGCCATCGGATCCCTTAGAAAACCGACCAATTTCATCTCTATCTTTCTGAGTGAATCGAAGACGCGTAAAAATTCACAAACATACCAGTGCAGCAAACACAGTTCCAGCCTTGCTATCGTACACGACAAAAGCAAAGGTGCCATCGAGATCCTTGATAACCTGATCTGCCGGATAAGGGCCCCTGTCCCGAAGCGTCCTGTAAGCTTCAATGACAACCATGGCCTCGTTGCTGGTCTTGGTCAGGCCATACTGCCTGATCTGTGCACACAGGTTGTTCAAGCTCCCCTTGAACAAACAATATATGTTGTCATAAGCACAGAATATCCTGCAAATCAATCAAAAAAACCAAGGCCTCAATTCACTTCACCCTAAACCATTTTCGTAACAGCACTCTTAGACCATGTTCTTTCCACAATTCAGTTCAATAAAAGTTACAAATCGACGATATTTTGCTTAGTTTTAATTTACTGTTCTTGCTTTTCACCATATTTAGATTTAATTCAGATCAATTCTGTTTAGTAGAAAATCAATTCGGGAGAACTCAAGCCATCAGTTTCGCTGTCCTGATAAAAAATCCGTCAATGTCAAAGTCATATTATGTGATGAATACCTTATTTACATGATGAATAAGTTATAAATGATACAACATAAATGATTAAGAACATGTACCTATCGTATTTATAGCATTTTATATAAATCGCATTTCATGTAAGAATTAATTTAAAACACATACTATCATTACTTCAAAAAAATAAAAAAATATTTATATATTCACACTATCATATTTATACACCATTGTTAGACTGTTAGTGTGTTACACAAAACGTAATTTCCTAATAACTCTAAACGGACTGACATGTAGTAATTAATCTCCTCCAGGGATACCTTAATTTACACACTTTAGCATATTTTGACTTTTTAACTGTGAAAATAACTAACATCATTTGATTACTAATATTTAAATTACGAATTATGAAAATTTTGATATTTTCAAAATACACAAATTTAACGAGATCAGACATAATATCACACGTTGAGAGGAGTTTCTTTAACAACTTTAATTTTTTTAAGGTGCGTTAATTTTTAAGTTAAAAACTGTCATTTTCAACTTAAAGTTATACTTTTAATACAATATTTCTCATATTTTCATATTCACATATTCATATGGAGTACATACTCCCTCCGTTTCTCTATTTGTGTCGCACTTAATTTAATGGAACCTATTGAATGCTTTTTTAAAATGGCATGCCTTCCATATTTGGTAAGATTCCTTCAATTTCATTCACGCATTCTACTTTTTCCTTTCTACATTCAATTTCATCCACTCATTTTCTTCACCTAAATCTAAGCACTTATACCTACAAATCCACAAATAGAAAAATGGAGGGAGTGTGATTTTTATAATAGATAAATAAATAAAAATATATATATATATATATATATATATATTCTTTTTAAATTCAGTGTTTCAGGTTAACATTACAGTGGAACGCCTTCGCTAAGACTTACCAGTTTTTATCTTTATGCATCAATATTTTTTTCTTCAATCCAATTTCAAGATAAAGTTAAGCAACTTTGACCTAAAAATAAAAAATTAAATTGCAGTTTAAAATTGAAGGGACGGACTAATTAAAAAATAAACGCATAATTAGTAATTACCTCCTGTCACTGTCTCGGATGAGGGTGGATTTATCCTGCACGTTGTAAGCAAGAACGGCAGCAGTTCCAAAATTGACAGAAAAAGAGTTGGCCGGATTTTCCGACAGGAACTGTCGGAGGGTGTCTTCCGGGAGCTTCGGCTTCTTGTCTGCTTTCTGGGAGGCAGGGCTGTGGAGCTCATCCGGAGGGTGACCAAACGCCTTGTGAAATATGGCCAACATGTTTTGAAGATCGAATCGCAAAGAAAGAACAGGATTGGTGGGCGTAAATCTGGGTTCTGGAGAACTGTACGAAGAAATAAGGGTTTATTTATATGATGAAGAAGAGTTTGGAGGAGTCGAGGATAGTTTTGATCCGAATGTTGTCGTGGCTTGTTGATGGATAAGGATTCTCGGACTTCTATGTCAGTGTCCCCATCTTCTTTCTACTAAATAAACCATTTTTTCTAGGTCCTATCCGTTACCTTGTTTCTTTCCTTCATCTAATTATAGTTTTTCTTCCATAATATTTTCACAGCAATCATTATTACGTTAATCAAGAAATATATTTATCTGTTAATATATTTACCAATATATAATAAAAGTAAATTAATAATAAAAGTAATACTTAAAAACTGTTTCTTACGACGAATTAAACAATAAGTATTATATACGATAATATTATTTGTTCATAGATCTATTTAAATATGTGATCAAATTTTGATGGAAAATAGTGTTAAAAAGAAAAAAAGTGCAAATATAACTTGGATGAAGGGAGTATTTCAGGTTTTTTAGGTTTAGATTATTTGTAGAAAAAATAATTTTACTATGTGTGATCATAATTTTCCTGATTAAATTTGATGATTTTTAGATAATTTTAACATTAAGAGACTTTAACCGACATTAACAACATCAACCGACGTTAGTTTCCAATTTGGACCAACTTAATCTCAGCCAATATATAATGACAAATATGACAATATATAATGACAAATATGACAAAGTGGCATCCTCATTCATCTTCATCCCTACCTTAGCAATGTTATATAACTGTGCGCGTGACTATTTTATTTACCACCAAGATAAATATGACTGTTTTATTAAGATTGGTAGTTTTCTCTTCACTTTTTTTTCTTCCAAAATGTATTTAATTATAAATTTTATATAATATATATACGTTTATGATTATGTGAGATATTTTTAAATATTTTCTAACATGTGATTTTTGAATATTAAATTTGATAATATTATTACAGTAGACAATTAAAATTATTATTTACATAACTTTCAAACATTTCCATCATTGATGGTTTCAATTTTATTTTAAAAAAATAGAGAAAAGAAATATACTTTCATTGATCCCTTTTAAATTCCTGATTTGACTTTCTGAGTTAAGAGTGTGTGTTTGTGACCGTAAAGTTATATTAATATAAATTTAAATAGAATATAAATTCTTCTTAAAGTGCATTTTTAAATATTAATTTTGGATTAAATTTACTCATTCATACATTTAAAAATATAAAAGTGAAACTCGTGTATTTTTATTTTAATAAAAATTAAAGTAGATTGATTAAAAATAGCCAAAGGAGTATATGGGAAAAATTAATTTTAAAAAAATTCCAGCACACACTTATATTGGGTCGGGCTACTCTTCTCTGGGCCAAGTGTGAAAATAAAGAGGCCGAAAAGGTCCTTTGTTTAAAATAGCAGGCTTTCGTGTTTATGGTCTGAAAAGTATGAGCCCAACGGGCCATGTCATATTTTATAATCTTGCTGTCAAGAAGTCCAGTTAGACATAAGGGTACTTTGGGAATTGTGGAGAAATTATGTGGAGAAATAAGCTGAACAACTGAATCAAGTGGCTGGGGTTTTGCATCGGCCGGAATTCCAACCATTTAACTGCCGGAGTAGTTAGTTGAATTCTGTTAGAGATATTAATAGGGAAGGAAAGAAGGGAGGGGAGTTAGTTGAATTCTCTCTTTCTAATTTTGGGGATTTTGATCTTCATCATCTTCTGTAATTCACCGGAATCAATAAAATTCCTATTCTATATCTGTATACTTGCTTGTTCGTGACACTTGCACAAACTCGAGTTGAGTTTTGAGTGAGTTTCGAGACAATAATTATAATTCAAAAAGGAACCGCCTTCAAAAAATGGACTTTTCATGAAACAATAATTATAATTCAAAATAATACATTGGTGGTGAATAAGTTTTTTATTTTCTTTCGATCACATTGGTACAATTTATTTCAATCACCTATACTATTACAATTCTCTCTTTTTTTTATCAGAAGTAAGATTTTATTAAGCAGATAATCATTTAATTACATTGTGGGCCTCCGTCACTTCTTGTCTGGATACTTTTATCACACACATATTGAGAAAAGAGGATAAAGGGTGTTTCAATTCTTGAACCTCAAAGAAATTTGAAGCAGGAGCCCTATGATTATGCATTAATAAGTTCACTGTCAATTGGGAATCGGTGTGGATAATCTCTTCGCCATATAAGTTCCTTGTGAATATTAAGTAGAGAGTTATTGTATAAAATTAAAGTTATTGATGTTCAAATATGGCTTGAAAAAATTTCAGAAAAAAATGAGTCATTTTTAAGAAACCAGAGGGAGTATAGATTTATCACTATACAATGTTCTTCAACCTGATATATTAGATTGTTGTTGTACAGAATAAAGAGAATAATTGTGGCTTACCCAATTGGTACCTCTGCCACTCTTTATATATGAATAATATTTACATGGAAAAATCGATTATACCCTTATACCCTAATAGTTGCGTTCAAGATGATCACCAATTTAATTGTTCATGCCGATGTATTTTGTCCAATCTAATTTTTCTCCTTTTAATTATAACTTGAATATGACACTTGTCAAAATTCCATTCAATGACAGGGGACAAATACAAAACTAAGTGTACTACATCCTTTTTTCATCCTTCTTTTTATCTGTTACTAGGATTCTTCAGCCCGCGCGGCGCGCGGGCTATCAGAATTTGGGTCAAATTACACAATATCTTTACAAGTAAGAGTATGTTCAATTCGTATGTGTTAACTTGTGAGAAATATAAGTCGAACTTCTCGTTGTGAACAAAACATATTTTTTGCATCTCTTTTATAAGTAGATTTGAAAATGATCTCTTCTTCCAAATTGAAGTCAATGATTATATCAGATTTGTACTATATTAAGTATCATTGAACTGCTTGCAAGTACTATCTCTACGCATAGTTCAGATCAACTCTGTTTGATTCTTGCCTGACCCTTGACCATTCTTCGAGCTGTAACTCCCTAGTCATCCTTAATTTCATTGCTAATCATGCAATAATATAGAATAATTATCAACACTCAAGATTAATGTAGAACAAAAGCAAGATTGTGTCAGTG
>JAULKM010000011.1:467291-482531 GCA_032355605.1 Rubia tinctorum | reverse complement strand
TATTCTTCAATGTTAGAGATACTCTTAAGATTAATATAGTCTAATGACAATGTAGCCACAAGACTCACGCTTTAGGGTCAGAGTTGAGGAAGCTAACAATGGACATGAAAGGAGAAATAAAATAATGAAACACATTTCCAAACAAACAAAACTAAACTACATGAGCAACTAATTACATTGGAGAAAAAGTACTCAAGTCTCCACAGATGAGAAAAACAGAGAAATATTATAAAGGAGGTTTGCATATATGGTATTTTATTATATATATGGTATTATTTTCCGTTATCAATTAATTAATATAAAAAAATAAATTTATTTCAACACACATTAAAAAATGACAAAGTTTTGGGAAAATTGTCTTTTCATACGTTTCTGGAAATGCGTTGTTTAATTTGAACAACATAAAGGTAAAATGTTTTAGTTGCAATATTAAATATTTATTACGTAACATGCAGTAATTATAAGTTTATGATCCGATTTATGCAACCCGAAAATTATATATTCATTTCTTTCAATTTGTAATTTAAACTATGGTCTTTCCATAATTTATGTAAAGACTGTTTTTCAAGAGAAAAACTCGTAATTTTTTTTATTTCTGATGAATTTTTTCAATTTTACATTTTTCAAATGATTTTTAAAGTGTAAAAGAAATTCAAAATTATGTTGACCATTGTTCAATTATTGTTATTTTGGGTTATTTTCGTAAACTTCAGTTCTAGAATGACCTTCAGTTCTAGAATGACCATATATATAATAAAATGGAGTAAAGGCTCGTAAACAGAGAAATATTATAATATATATAATAATAAAATGCCATATATATAATGACCATGAGAAGTTTACAGAGAAATATATATATATATAGTCATTCTAGAACTGAAGTAAAGGCTCGTAAACAGAGAAATATTATAAAGGCGGTTTGCATAAATCATTACTAAAATTTTGAAATTAATTACACTTTAGTTCTAGAACTATGTTATATGAAACTTTGGGGGCCATATTTTGCGAGAGGAAAGAAAAGCATATCTGGAAAACACATTAAACTTTCCAATAATTCTGAAAATTGGAATTAAATCAAGAAAGCTAATCTCACCACACCCCCACCATTTCTTGAGTAAAAAAGAATGAGCCTTTACTCTTTAGAGTATATATTTTTCTTGAAGGACAAAAACACAGAGAAATAGCTTACCGGGACATGAAGAATGTCTCATGTGTAGGTGTCACATATGACCTATTCAACACACACAGATATGATCACAATTGATTCTGGACATTTAAATGAACAAAAAGAACTTCATTATCTCACACCAACAAAAAATGGTGATTATTAATTCATTGTCACTCACAAGAATGTTTTTTCCACCACAGAATGGATCCTTGAATATTACCTGAGGACTGAATGCAGATTAAGCCAAGTTTAAGCAATTATCGAGATAAAATTAAATCTCATATGCATTCCATGTTCTTACAATAAGATAACTTCACTGTTCTCTCCTCATACTTGCCCTGTACTTGAACCAACATAGTTCCACTTAGGGAGCTCAGACGGGTATTTAATTGGCTATGAAAGAGTCTGAAATGAAACAAAACATAAATACATTACCACACAATCATAATTTTAAATCAAAAATCAGATGGAAATAACTTAAATCACATACACTTAGCCTCTTGATAATCGGTTCCATTCTGAGTCTGCTAACAAAGAGAAGAAAAAAATTGAATCAGCTACTGGGACAAATCATCAAACATCATTCTCAATTTTACGCAGAGCACCATATTTAAATTTGAGAAACAAATTGCAAATGTGAACATTAATCGTATCTCAAAATTCTAATGAATGGAAAAGTTTACCAAGCATTTCCCATAAATTCCTCGACCTAACCGAATTACAAAAACCTTCTCCAGCAATTTATTTGCAGCAATTTTATGAGAAGACAATGAGGATTTCCCTTCAGCAATTACATCCGCGGAGCTTATATCCAACAACTGCATGTGGAGAAAAATTAAGTCACACTAATCTTATATGACAGTAAAATGTTTAAAACCAAAGAAATGATCATTCCAGTTCTAACATGAAGTCACACAAACTCGAACTGCCCATACGTGCATGGATTAGTGATGCAATTCAGCTTGGAGCGCCATCGCTGAATTCCAACATGAAACGCTCTACTGTCTGGCAGACTCCACTTACAGAGATCTTCATCCTCAATATATTTCAGAGTCGTTAGAACCCGCTTCTCGTCTTCACCTTCTAAAATGCTCATATCACTCTCCTATTCACACAGATCATTTAAAAACTCTAATCATTTAGTTCAAAACAACAATCTCAGGTCACCACAAGAATAGCGCAGCCTCAAACTTACATTCTCTGACAAACTTGTGAAAAATATGGTATTATTTATATGAAAAAAGTCTAATCAGTTAGTTATGCCTCAAACTTACATTCTAACAGCAACAGAAACTTCGAGAGCATTTCCCTGCATGTCCCAATTTTACTCATTACTACTACTAACAGAATCTGGGAAATTTGTTCTTTCTGTAAAATCAGTATATCAGCAGCCTTATCACCAACATCTGGCTTCCAAGTATTTGCTCATACATTAACTGTTGAACAATAACAGGTTACTGCTACAACTTGCCAGGCCTCAATAATAGTTGGGCCCAGATTTGAGTTCTTCTTATGCGGTTTATATATTGTAAGCAGTTATCACTATATATAATCCAAGAAAAACATTACCTTATTTTCTCTAAAACCCGTAAAATAATGAAGCTTAACTCCCTTTGTTTACATGAAGAGTCGTGTTTCTATAACCAACAAAGGCACAAAAACAGTATTCTCCACGTGGAATGAGAGGAATGACTAATTAAAATCTCCAAATCTGGACTCTTTTTTAGGGTAACTCACAAAACACCCATAATAGGCACATATTCCTTCCATTTGTCTATGAAAAGACAGAAAGTGGAGATGTAAACTTCAGTGAATCTCTAACCACATCAACCTCGTATTTCACTTAAAATTCAGACAATAATCTAACGATAGATGAAGATAAACCCACAACATCCCCCTTCAGACTCAAGTTCAAGATCTTTATGCCAATCCACCCCTATAATTATACTATGACAGTAGTGGCGGATCAAGAAACTACAAAACAGGTTCGAAAATCAGAACTGGACAGCAAACGTATGTTTTTTAAAACTAAACTGACTCCAAGAATTCAGTAAAATATAATATTAAGAGTTTCATAAAAAAATAATTCAGTAAACTGAACTGAAACCCTATTTTTTTATGAAACCTTGTTTTAAGAAACTATTAAACTGCTTCCTATAATGCCCCAAGTAAAATCATGAAATTGCAACAGTCAGACTTCCGTAATAATCGTGAAAATATACAAATGAATTTGACGCATGAGGAATGAGTATCATAAATTCATACCCTGTGTCAATTCTAGCTAAAATCGAGAGAAAAACTCCGCCACCGCTGCGTGAGCTCGAGGTCCCGATCGATGATGCGAGCACGGTCGGCGGCGACTTGGCTATAAATCATCGCGCAAATCTATAAACAAATAAAAACATGTGTTGATATATTTCACTCAGTGCACACAAGCAAACCTAGGAATCCATCAGCCAAGGAGATGATAAGGAGTATACCTGAGACGTCCTGGCATGAGGGAATAATTGGAATGGAGCTCTTCTGCGGAAGGGAAAGGGTAAGGTTTAGGACTTCAAAACGGTGTCGTTTCGCGCAGCCACTGTAGAGCAAAATGGTAGGAACATTAGAATGAAAAATCACAACATCCACAAAGCATGAAAATGTCCAAAATAGCCTCGGACGACCATTGTGTCAATCAAATGGATGGGAGGATTTCTTTTCTAGTTTACTGGGAGATAATACAGTGATCAGTCCAACTTAAAATAGCTATGGTTGATCTATTATAAATAAACAAAACCACAATAACACATGCATACATCCCTTACCTACTTCATCCAACCATAGTACATATAACTTGATTTTACAGCAACATGTAGATAACAAAGAAACATTACAACATGGTATTCTAAATCTGTTAACATCCATCAAACATGATTAATTCTAGAAAAGGTTAAATTATTATTAAAAAATTTGTGAGCTTGAAAATCTACAGGATCTGAGTAAACAATAACGGAACAAGATATTTGAAGAGACCCCTCAATACATGATCCACTATTATAAAAATGAAAAGACAGCACCATTCCAAATTGTAATGAACTTCTGGGCACAGTAAATACTTGTCAAAACTGACAGGAGGACTCACAAAAAATGTCATCAAACTGCTAATCTTCGTCAAGATACTAAAAAAGATAAACTTCATAGATATATTTTAAAAAAATATCTCAAATGGAAAAAAAAGAAAAGAAAAAAATATATGACAATAATGAATATCAAAGATCAAGAATAGTTTTCATCACAATCCTCTTAATGTTTTAGAACTATCCTAGTTAGTCGCTTGCAAGTTCACTTATTCCAAAACCAAGACAATATATCTGATGGAATCTACAACCCAAATGTATCATACACGTGCTTGTTGTTTGATGTCGAGCCTCTGTTTCGTGTGCCTTTTTATGTTTTTTTTTGTTTTGGATTAGAACGAACCACAACAGCATGACTTTTTGCTACCTAAGTCAATTGAAGAACTATAAGTTAAATAAATGCAGAAAAAGTGACTTTTGACCACCTCAGTAGAAATAGAGAACAAATTTTATGAAAGAAAATCAAAGGAAGGATCTTACCAATGAATCAACAGAATCCTTTGGTGTAGCTGGTGCTTCACAAATACATAGAGGCATTCCACACTTGCATTCAGGAAGAACTCGTGTAGGGGTAATCTTTATAGGTTCTTCAGCTCCATTATCTGTATCCGAATTAATATCCAGTCATGAAATGGAATCTATTAAACCACTGGTCCCATTTGAAACTGTGTATGGATCCCCCTCTACTCAATCTTCGTAGAACAAAAACAAAAATAAGCGTGTATAACAGTTCTTTGAGAAAGTACTTCGATGGATAGAAGAATGATGAACTAAAGGTGTTGTGGGTAGGATAGTTCACTCTCCTAATGCAACCACCAGTGCATTCTATGAACTCAACAAAGTGTCAACAGAGCAAGAAAGGTCTATGGTCTCCTCATGATGAAACTAAAGACTCTAATCATTGACAGATTTATTTCACATTAAAAAAGCTAACGCATCAAGTAAAAGAAACATTTTCACTAAATGTAGTAAACAAAGAAGCTCTTGAGAATTAGAAAATTATAAATAAAAAGTTAACAAACCAAACCAAGCTAATTTTTCTACCTATAAAAAGGATAAAATAGCTGATGTCCCAAGAAATGGCTAGAGAGAAGAGATTATCATAACTTACCTAGAGGAGTCATTGAAATAATTTGTGCAAACTTTAACAGGTGAATAAAGACCAAATTTAGGTAATGCCTGAAAACAAGCAATAGGAAAAATAATATAAAAATTAAAGAATTACATATAGAGTACATATTAATGTGAGCACAACCTTCTTAAGAAGAGTAAAAAAAACATAAAGAATTGGAAAGGTACCATTTGATTTAACCAGTGGTCAGCACTCAATGTTCGTCCACAACATTTGCAGTGATGCTGCAAAAACAGAGTAGATCAGAAAAGCAGTTTTAACCAATTCCATTGTTAAAGTCAATTTACCAGCATATAAACTGCAGCAGATGAAAATTAATCATCCTTTCCAATCCGACATTCTCTTCTTAAGCCATAGAACCAGGTCTAAGCCAACTATATTAATCAAACCACAGAGGGCCAATCAATTGAGTACTCTTTCACTCACACGACTTAGTGAAAGCTAATATGCCAGTTCTATCAAACAGTACACATTGTGGCTTCTATGTAAGGTTCATTACATAGCAACTTAGTTTGGTACTTCCATAACCTACATACCATAAGAGACATGCTATATATACGAATAAAGAACACAATATAGGGCGAATAACACCTAAGTAAGCTCTACTCACAGGAGGTTGGTGAGGATACTACGACGTCGAAGAAGAGCTCTCCATCATGACATGGAGTTCCCTCCACAACTATGACAATAGGTAAAAGTAGTTCCATTCTTTCCTACGCAGATTGCTTTTGTTACAAATGCATATCAAAATTTAAATTAAAGCGGCAGACATAAACTTGACAATCCCAGTAAAACCATTCCAACTGTAAGGATCTATCACATGACCAACGTTTTATTCATGTAGAGATCATCAAAAAAATTAGCAACCAACAAGAGCTTTATTTGATTCTAAAGGTTGATTCTTTATCATTTAAATGTAATAATTCCTTATGTTCGGGATTTTTGGAGCTTGAAAGTGAGGTAACATATCAAAGTACTAATCTTGCATTGAAATACAATCCTCTTACAACATTTTTTGTAATCGGGAGCACCGTTCAAGCTAACTTTGACAAATAGAGCCCCAGAGCTTTACCATCAACTTCTTCGGCATTCTTCATAAAAGCCATGCTCTTCTTTCTAAATGACTTAACAGGTGGCTAACCAACAACTTGTGCCCTGAAACCAATTGAACAAAAAAGACAACACTTCAGCTCCCATAAAGTCGCGATTCATTCCAAGTAAATCGTTCTTATATTGTGCAATTAAAGTCTTACTTAGGAGTAGGAGCCCCAGTACTGTTGTTATTGGCAGCTCCATTCGCAGCACGGGGATTCTCCTCAACAGTAGTACTCTGGGTACAACTTCTTTCAATTTAGAAGCATGAGCACCAGAAATTTCTTTAACAATGACCGATTTTGGGGTTAACAAAGCATTAACTTCCAAAAACTTGCCCTGTGAAACAAACAAGACAATATCTCAGTGAGTCTCCTTCTCTCAGAATTCACTAAACAACACAATTCCTATAACATCACCTCAGAGAACCCTCTCTTGTTGCCCGAAGTAATTACCCTTTGCGAACTCGAGGAGTTTCCATCCTTCAAAGGATGCAAAGGGAACAATGGATTCTTGTCAATCTTGGTAGGGCTATCAAGGTAATGCTCTGATGACTCCATTTCGGGTGATTAGGACCCCGGGAAGCCGAGCCTAAGCTCTGTGGCCTTCAAATTCATCGAGCAGCCATCTGATAAGCTGGAAATGGTGGAACTCCTCTCCTTGAAAACTGGCCCGTTCTGTGAAACAGTCTCCAACGAGCTCAAAGAAGCTAGAAACTTCACATTAATCACTTTACTCCAACCCTCATCCTCCCGGACAACAACCAACGGCGGAAGAGACATTAGGTTCTGTAATTACACTCCATATTTTCTGCATTTTTTCCTAATGCTACACAGTTAATTCAAGTACGAGACATAAAAAAATAGCATAAACAAAAGAAACTCAAATCGGTACATAGGAAAGAATGGTTTAGACAAAATGTCGAACGCCCAGAATGCATGATAGTGCTAATGCAATCCCAACTCGAAAATCAGTACAATTAGCAAGACTTCTCACGAGTAATTGCAAAACAAAGAAATGCTTCCTGCAGTAAACAATCAAGTAAATATACAACAATAATGTGTCAGGAGCCAAGATAATGAAATTTGAGTACTCATAATCATTATTGAATTCACATACAGACCTGTCATAGCTCAAGTTCAGTAGCAACTTTAAGCTGCTCAAATCCCGTGTAGAGGTATAACTGCAGGCTCTCAGGAGCAGATAGATCAGGGCAGTCCCTCTAGTCCCTGTATTTGTTAAGGTTTACCATATGATTCCGGATCAGCTCACTTAATCAGCGAAATTTTGTAGATCGTTTGTATTGTTTGCAAAATGGAAAAGGTTAGAAGTTATCTGGTAACACTATAACATTGTTTGTTTGGCCAATATTGAAACCATTTGTTTCCGCTTGTCCATTAACAAATTCTGCAGCATTTGTTTACAAAAGAAATGAAAATGGAATTCAAATTATCAGGACCAAAAGTATAATTGCAGACTGGAAGTGGAATAACTGAAAATGCCTCCTAACATTTGCAATAGTCATTTTATTCCCCACCACCAGAACGACAACAATACACACATTCAAGCTATAACAAATACTTCCTCATTTAACAGTTTTCGGAAAAAAATCAGTTGCACAAAAACAATTTTGTTCATGTATGATCATCTTCGGCGGGGTCGGTAAGACTAATTAATTAAGCAATGCATTCATTTCATTGCTGGGCAGAAATTAATTTTCTGCATGCATGTTGAACCCCTTCATTTGAACTACGTTTATTGCGGCGATCAAGTAAACGGAAGAGAAACAAAGATGTAAAATACAAGGAAAGCAAACTGTGAAACAGGGGATCCGAGCAAAAGCACAGTTGCTACAAAGTGGAAAGATATCAGGAGTACAACATTAATGTGACCACTTATCCAAAATATGGTGGCCTAACTATAAACTCGAAACCTCATACCAACTAAAATGAAAAGGATTGTAGCTAGTAAGACGACCATGGAAATAAGTATATAAGATGTGTTGGCATGGAAAGAGGAGAGATAACATATAGTGATTAAAGTTTTAGGCCAGTGATTCCATTAAACTTCCAATATATCACATTCATAATACATGGTGTTAGGAGCTGAAAAAACATGGATCTAACGATTATAAAGAGTACGCATGCTTACTTTTTTTATCATAATGATTTCTACATTAAAGAGTATAGTTAACAAGCCTAGAGGAAAGATACAAAACCAAATTTTGTTGTTACTACTAAACAATTGTATGAAGTCCAACTACGGGTGCTTTAGCCCATATAAAGATGCAACATTTCACAAATAAAGCGACAAAAAGAGGCACCCAAAGAGGTAGAGATCCGCGAATAACGAATAGCAAACTAAGGTGACATCAAAAGGAAAAGAAACTTTGATCTTTAAACCATAGTGTCATGACTCAGTATAAGGGTTAATATGATAAACCAATTTCAACGCTTTTATGAAAAAAGGAAAGAAACTTTGATCTTTAAACCATAGTCACATGATTCAGTATAAGGGTTAATAAGATCACCAATTTCAACGCTTTTATGAAACCTTAAGGTTAAATGGGGTCAGCAATCAAAACAGAAGAACTATAGTAGACGGCAAAGCACACAACATTAAGCTACAAAAAAATATTAGGAGAATTGCTGGTTTAAAAGTAGAAATGTAGAAGAATAACATACCTCTCCTTTTCCAAAAACAAGACCATAAGTCCACAAGATCTTGTTCCCAACTTCCACTCTATCAGGGGCAAAGCTATCTTTTTGTTTCTTCAATCAGCACTATACATCAACAAGACAAAGCAAACAAACAATCTCAGATATCAAAATAGACGATCAACTACGTCCATCAAAATTTACACCAACAACAAAGCCACTTATCCACCAAGTAGGGTCAGCTGTAAATGGAAATGATGATGGAAGAAACAATCAATTGGGTATATACGTACATTTATGGAAGAAGTTCCCTCATTTCCATTGTCATTCTTGGAGAACAATCTCTCTTCCTAGACCGCCACAACCACAATCAAGAATCATGTTTTTTAATAACTCAAACCTCAGTAAAGAAAACTTCAGACTTTCGTACCTTTAGCATTTGCAAAGAAGTGGGAAGCACACCAAATCCTTTGCAAGCTATACCGATTTTTCTGCTCCCTTGTAAAAACCTAAAAACACAAACGCGCATATCAAGTTTAGTACTCCTTCCTTCCATACAAACTAATTTGAAAAACCCTGAAAAAACCCCATCAAAATTAGGCATATAAAAAATGAAATTAAATATTCATCTTTCCCCAAAACAGCTTTGAAAGAACAATTGAAACAAAAATAAATCCATTTACTGTAAAACCATCAGGCAGAAGGGTCCAATGGAAATCAACGTCATTGAATGTAAGGGAAGCAGAGCTTCAGGACTCAAATTTGACCCAACTAATCACCTTGACGAAAAGGAAAAAATAGATTCCCTGATTGAATTGGCCCAAACAATATTCGAAATCGACCAAAAAGCATGAAAAGCATGAGAAGAAGTAGTGAGGCAGAAAGAAAAATAACTTGAATTCAGATATATCAGAGGAGCATAGAGTCATTGATTGAGCAAGCCTCCGTTTAGCGAGCATTCTCGCCTTTTCCTCGGTGGGAATTTCACCATAAGCCATCCTCCTTTTACTGGCTGGATCCATTAACTGTAAGCCATCAGCCATACGACACGAATGACATTCAGCATCATTCAATGGAAGAGAAAGAGGAACTGAGGACTAAAATTACACCCAACTACTGACCTTGATGGAAAGTAAAAACAAGATTCCCTAATCAAATTGCCCAAACCGATATCCGAAATTGAGCAAAAAGCATGACAGATATGAGAAGAGGAAGTCGTGAGGCAGGAACAAAATTACCTTCATTCAAATTTATCAGAGGAACAACTGTGATTGAAGGGTCAGATCATCCAGATTTTTTTGGTCAGATATGGGCAGAGGCTGACAATTCCCATGATTTCAGGATTGATTGGATTCTGACACATTTCCTATCAAGCGGCAAAGGAATAACAGCCACAAAGATAATGCCAGAAGAAATAAAAAAATTGCAGAACAACCCCAATATAATAACATATAATTTGAAAACTTTATTAGATTTGCAATTGTACCCTTCGTCAACCAATATTTGCAAACATGCCCTCCATGAACAAACTTCCAAATGTCCTCTTTTATAGTTTCAATCCAGAAAAAGTGCAATAAATTTGAGATGAACCAATAAGACCGGAACTTGAAAGAGATGGTAATATGCCTTTCACATGCTAACCATTCGATTTATTCAATACTCTCTCCGTCTCATCTCAAACTGCACACTTACTATTTGACATTATTCTCTATTAAATTTTGACCGCATATTTGAATAGGTATATAAGTAATAATACCATCGTATGTAATATTATTGGATTCGTCATAACAAGTAGTTTTTCAAAAGTAACTTTTTGTTTACCATTATTATTCGTAGTTAAACATATTAACAGTTAGACAAGTTTTTTTATAAACGTAAAAAAATATCTGTGCAATTTGAACTGTGACGGAGGGAGTAGCATGTTTGGAAAGAAGGGACAAGATGGAAAAGAATAGGACAAGATGCTAACTATCATTCGATCATTCAAAATTGTTGGCTGCAATTAGACGCCGGAAAAAGTTGTTGCCATTGGTGGCCTGAAAAGGTTGATCGGGAAAAGTTGCCGCAAGTGATGCCGCTAATCACTGTCTCACTAATTATATACATCTTACACTATGCATCATACAATTTTTCCCGAGTTTATAAAGCAGAACTTATTAGGCGATAAGATATTTACCCCTTTTTTTATTAAATTCATTAAATTGTACATCACTGGTAGTAAAATGAGCTATTTAAATATTCAAGAAGTTGTATAAGTATACAGTTAGGATTATTTTAATTGAACTAAATTATAATCTAATACTAATAACAACTAAATCTAATTCTGCATAAATTCATACTAACAACAACTTAACTGAAACGATTTGGAATGTGATGGTGTTCATCATGATTAGTCTAGAGCCCTCTGTATATTTACATGTATAGCTCTTTTATTGCTTGTATAAATATTGTACTCTACAATTTATGGAATATATTGAATCCCTTCCTTTCACCACTGGCCACTTCATCAATTGAATGTTAAAAATGTTTTTCTAGATGGTCTTCTTGATGATCCCGCGTGCTACACGGAACAACCATCTAGATATAGAGATTCACTTCATCCTAACTATGTTTGTCGCCTCTGCAGGGCCAGTTATAGTCTTAATCAGGCGTCTCGAGTTTGGTTCCAAAGGTTTAGTTCTTATTTGCACACTCTTGGCTATACTTGTAGCAATGCAGACACCTCTATCTTTAACTATACTCGTGACTTAATCTTATCTATGTTGATGATGTTATTCATATTGGCCATGTTCCATTCCTCACTCGCCAGTTCATTTAACACACAGATCGTGAGTTTTCTTTTAAGGATCTCGGACCTCTATATTAGTTTCTTGGCTTGGAAGTCTCTTGCTCTACTTCTGATCTTTTCCTTGGTCAAGTCAAGTATGCTATGGATGTCATTTAGTGGGCCGAAATGACTGATTGTGCTCCAACTTCCACACTCTTTTCTCCAATGAATTTGAAAAGTACACTACCTTATTCATGCAGAGACATCATTTTTTCTGATTTGCAAATTGCCCCCAAAAGCACAACTCACATTAAAATGAGAGATTTGAACTTCTAACCCCAACACAACCAGATGCATGAAACTATTTTCCCTTCTACAAATGTGATAGAGGAGTAATTTACAACAAAAAATAAGCCCAAATTAGCAGAACTTAGAATTCCAGACTCAAGGATATGGAAAGTGAATGAGAAGTCATGGTATTTTATGCAATTACATACTAGTATAAGTTTGATCTTCAACATCAACAATGAAGCCAGAGATCTCAATTATACAATCACAAACCAACAATACCTAACATCTCTATCAGAAATGTTCCCTAAATAATACATTAATTACACATCCGTCTGAACAAAGATTTCAGTAGGGTTTAGACAACCTCTGAGAGTATCATGCCCTAGTTGAGCTCTTTCATTATCACCGAATCCGAAGATTCGTCCTTGACTGGTAACCACAACACTATGGTACAACCCGGTGCTAACCTGAGCAATGCGATGGTCTTTCAAGCAATCGAGAACCCGGGGCTTCACGATTTTGTCAGACATTCCTCTGTCGGGAAATCCTAGACTCCCGAATCCCATCCACCCGAATCCATACAGAGAACCGTCATCCACGAGAACGAAGGTTTTCCTCTTGCTTGCACAGACCTGAATAGCATGATTCAGAACTTTTATGAAATACATTAAGAATGTGACAAGAACACACTTGAAAACAGGATGGCTTCAGACCTCCACTGAGAGATGTCGCTGAAGGCTGATCAGAAGCTCTGGAGTAGTTCTATCTGTTTCGTCCCCGTGTCCCAATGCTCCACAGTAACCTTTACCCCAAGTATACACCTGGAATCAGAAATGAAGCTTGAGAACTACGCGAGAATTGTACGGAAAAAAAAAGTTTTTAAGGAAACGAGGATTTACACGTCCATTTGAGTCGAGTGCCACCACATGTTCATCACCAGCACATGCACGGATTATATGAATCCCTTTCCTCCTAAAAGACTGTATTGCACGTGGCTGGAATTCGTTATGCTGATCCCCATGGCCGAGGCAGAAATTGGTTCCGGAACCAAAGGAGAAAAGTGTCCCGTCATTGCAAATGGCCAGTGCGTAGCTAGGACCGGCAGATACATAAACTACAGGACCAGCATGCTCGAGTACTTCTACGAGTTTGGGCGTCGGTCTGTCTACCGTGTCACCATGTCCAAGTTGACCATGGCCATTGGTTCCACATGTGTATACACGTCCTTCTCTGGAGAGGAAAACGGTGAAACTGAGACCAGCAGCAACCTGGAACAATATTTGGTTAGAATGAACAAGAATCCAATGTAAATGCTATATGAAACTACAACTTCCGATGACATATATAAACCTGTTTAATGGGAATTCCGCTCAGGGCTTCAACTAAACGAGGCCTGAAAATGGGACGGTTTGTATCTCTGTGCCCACAACAGAAGGAGGAGTTATCTCCGCAGGTGAAAACCTACACAGACAAAAAAATCATATTACCTCCAACCTTGAAAAGTTTCTGATCAAGAATGTCTATCTTCAAGTACTATACAGACTAACATAAGTCCATAAGAACCAACACAGTTACAAAATCAGTTTATAGACAGTGAGAGTCTGACTATTCAAATTTCAGTAAGTTCCATAATAGAAACAAAGGACGTAATCAGAGATGAAGATGCATTTGCTTATAAGGATAATGTTTTAATATTACTAGTGGAAATTCAACAGATCATTTCCTCAATGCTTGAGTAAATATGTAAAAAAAAATTAGCATGTCAAAAAAACGAACACAGACAACATTGTAAGCAGAGGATAAAAAGGGGTTTGATCAAAGTAGGGAAGTACCTCCCCGGACTGAGTTACAAATGCGGCATGGTTGTGGGAGGCCGATAGTTGGACGACTTTTGAAGTAGTCGGGAACCTAATGGGTGTAAATGCCACACATTGTGTTGTTTCCGGGCCATGACCAAGAACACCACATAAACTGGAACCACAGGAGTATACAACTGAGTCATTTATCAGCAACGTATGATATCTACCACTCCTTATCTGCATCTGCTAGTGGAATTATCAATATTAGTGATCCAACTGAAAATCAAATGCTCAACAGAGAAATGAAACAAACAGAATGGCTAAAGCAGATATGCTCACTAAAACTGTAGTTTTCATTTTTCAAACTAAAAAACACACAACATGCCAGGATCATAAACAGATACACAAGGCTTTCAGACAAGCATAATATGGCGTTCATTCCATTAAGTAATACGCTGTTAGATATATGATATCCATGACTATTAATTGTAATTACGATGTAATAGAAACTCAACTAGACCGATGATAAGACTGCTTCCACTGGAGAAAATGTTTTCGCAACTGTTACACTAACTCGTTTAACTGTTATTTCCCTTAATCTCAACATTAGCCAGGACTAAAGCATTTCATCCACCACCCTTGTAGATATTGTAGCTAAAACATCACATATCAGAGAGACAGTGGTCCTACGCAAGACTCCATTTCCTAGATCCTGGTCTAGAATGACATTCGAGTACCCTTAAATGGTACAAAAATCTTAAAACCTTACTATAAACAATGAAACTAACCGATTTTGAAATACAAACAAAAAACAACTATGGTGCGGATCGTGCGGTTAAATACAACATCACACATCAGAGAGTGCGTGACGATAATTTATTCTACGTACTTATATTTCCTAGTATTAGGTCTCAAGAATGACATCATAAGACTTCTAAAAGGATTCAGAACATCAAAAACATAGCACAAACAATGAAATAAACCGAGTTCAACCGACAAACAAAAACAACATTACAGAAAACATTAAAAAATTCACATGAATTCCGAGAAATAGTACATTGCCTGCAGAAGTTTCCACCACATCAGAACACTGTTCTACAGAATTTAAGAACCTCAAGAGCCTCTTCCAGTTCCCACAACACCTTTCAAGAACCTCTTTCTGAGCATTCAAAGGCAAAGAAGCATAAATTGGGTGCACCCCACAAAGCTGAAAAG
>JAULKM010000011.1:437177-448877 GCA_032355605.1 Rubia tinctorum | reverse complement strand
CGTGATGATTACATAAACATCAACATAAATGGATGGAAGAGGATCCTAAGAAACAAGATACAGATACAATAAATGTATGAGTCAAGTTGTCTAAGAGTCCTTCTTATACTCACTGTTCTGATGAAGGTCAAGTCGAATCAAGTGGGAAAGATTTCCAATGGTGTCTGGAATTCCATCTAACACATTTTTGGCTGCCAGACATTTAAAAGTTATTTGCAATCTAGTAAGGTTCCAACGCAAAAATACAATACAAGAACATATTTACCTGCATTAATTTCAGTAAGCATCTTACATGATGCCATCATCTTCTCGGGTAGCATTTTGAGCTTATTTCCCTAGAAAAAACAATACATAACATGTAGAAGCCCTTAGGGAGGCTGCACGACCAACTGGAAACATAAACTGAATTTAAAAAACATGTAGAATTAAATAACAATAGCAATTCACATTTGAATACCTCCACATCTAATTTCATTAGTTTGGTGCAATTCGCTAACTCTTCTGGCAAGCTGGAAAAGCTGTTATTTGATGCCTGAGACATTTTAAATGAAAATATGTGAATTGGGATTGACTGCGTGATCTACATTTTACCCCCATTATTTAGCATATAAAAAAATAGATGAGAACGCTACAAAAGTACGCATTCATCCCACAAACATATCTACGAACAAAAATTGTGCTGAGCGGAAATGAAAAGAATAAATTTTCTTGCAAGGTTTTACCTTGATATCTGCCAAATCCACGCAAAGTCCAAGGGAACTCGGAAGTTCTTTCAGCTGGTTATTAGAACAATCAAACCTAAATGCAAACAAGAAAATTCAAAATGTTTCCCAGTTTCTTTTTTACTAGAGGGTGGTGATATACATTGAATAAATATAAGATAAAGAATATGGAAAAGGTAGCCTACTTGACCAAAGAAGCTGCTGATCCGATTTCATCAGGAATCTTTTCTATTAAATTATGCGACACATCTAATGATTTCAACACATTCAGCCTGGAAACAAGCAGCATAGGTTATCAGTGGTGATTAAGCTTTGAAAATATAGAAGTTGTAAGCACCTAAAAATAACATGAGATCAGATAACATACTCTCCGATAGCTACTGGAAGGCTAGAAAGCTTATTGTGACTAAGATTCAGCACAGATAGTAAAGGCAGATTTCTAAGATCTTCTTTCAACACTTCAATCTCATTGTGCGCCAAAATCAGCTTCTGAAGATCCACAGTCTACAAATTCATGTACATGCAGCTGTTTATCTTTCTAAGAAACTCAAAACCAAGAAATAAGAGAGTAGTCACAAAAGATCATTTGTTGTACCTCCCACCAGTTCTCACCCTCACCAACTGTTTCCAAGCTCTTGTATACCTCGCCGGGCACATGCCTACCACAAAGGAGGGGAATTATAGAATTAAGAATCCAAGTGCTGCTATTACTCATTATGTCCCATAAAGAGAATCACTTTTTATTAACTAGCATTGTTACTTATCCATCGTGAAATGCTATATGCCAAACAACAAATGTCGATTAAGGCTGAAACAAGATTACAAAATTAAAAATGGAATCTTTTTTTCTAGATAAAAGGAGACTGGGGAGTATAACTATAACATTTTTCGGTGAACAGATAAAACAATAAGACGCGGAGGTCAAAGTTTGCATCTTGATCCAATAAAAGGAAATTGATAGATTTTACAGTTAAAAGTAGACATAAAAGATCATCCAAGCTATTTCCAATTACAGGGCTCGCAGTTTCTACATTCAGTTAATTCCCATAACTGCATTGGTAGGCAGATTAACACAGATAAAAACCCACAAAATGGGAACGAAAACAAACCGAAAAACAACTGAATCATGTAAACTGTGAAGTACATGTGGAGAATATTGCAGCTGACCTGAGAGAGCGGTTGGATAGGTTGAGAGAACCTGAAATTCTTGCATCTTTAAGGATTCGATCCATGGCTATGAATATGAAAGGAACTAAAGGGTGTTTCTGAGGATGATCGAACTGTAATCTGTAAATCAGTTCGGAGATCTCAGGATGTGCACAACTTTAATGGATTCCTCGTTACTCATTTTGTTCGGACAGTGGAAAAATATACCGTGGTCGGTTTTGTTTCAGGTGCCACTGTTTCCCTTCTCCGTTAATTAATCCTCCACTTCCCTTCATTTATGTGGATTATAAAATGAACAATAATGGGAAAATACGTGTGCCAATGTATGGATTTATGAACGAAAGTTAGGGTTAGATTGACACATACAATAATAAGTTATGATTATTTTGGCACTTTCTGAGATTGCATGATTATATTTAGTCAAAAATCATGGTCATTTTAACACTTAACTCTTTATAATTTTAATAATTATTTATTAATAAAATTTTACGATATTTATATGAGAATTGTATACTATGAAATTTTTTAAAATAAAATTATATATTTATTAATATTATAAAATATATTTTTTATTTATAAAAAATTAACACAATATTTATTGATATTTAATAATTAATTGTTTTATATTTTAAAAAATGATATTTATGAATTTGATATAAAATAATATTAACTTTTCTACAAAATATGATATATATATATGTTGATAATGAATCAATAATTATTAAATTAAAGATATAAATCATGTGTATTGTAAAAGTAAATAGCATAAATTCTCTTAGTTATAAATAAAGGTGTAAGATAACATATGGAAAAAAACTAAATATAATTTTAAAATTATGTCAAATAATAGTAAAAAAATTAGTGTATAATATAAGTATTAAAATGTATAAGTAACATAAATTAATAAATAGTTAAAATATTTTTTTAAAACAATTCATTGAAAAAGGATAAATATTTGTTAACATTCAGTGTTAAAAAAGCAACTACTCAGTGTTAAAAAGCAGTTTCCGTGTCGATATAATGATTCAAATTTTTTATTAGAAATAAATCAACTTTCAAATTCAAGAATATTGATGAAAATTTGTTAGAAAAAATCTATTTTAAATTCATAATAATTTTGGAAGTTTTGAGAATTACATAATTCTAATCATGGAATAATCATTTTCTAAAATTATAATAATTAAAGCAATGAACAAAGTTATATTATTATATGGTAATTATGTGACTGCTTATTATTATCTTATTATATATAAAATAAATAATTTTATAAAAAATAATTAAAAGTCAAAATTCTAACTAAAATTGAAGAATGTGCAATACCTTTAATTTAAAAGTTTCATTTAGAAATCCTTTATTCATTTTTAACTAAAATAATTTTACCTTTTTATTTAAAATTTTATTTGACCTTTAAATAAACTAACTATTCAATTGTTGTATTGTACAAATATAATATAATTATATTTTTTAATTATAGAATAAGTATTTTATTCAATTATATAAATAGGAAATAGTAATGAAGATAAAATTTATTCAGATAAAATGAATATTTTTAAATTATACTAATATTTAAATAGTAAATTAGGCCAGTGACTAATGGTACTCTGTTTCATTGGATGTGACACACTTTCTTTTTTGGTTGTTTTTGTGAATTTGGTACACTTTCCTTTTATGGCAAGATTCATTCAATTTCATCCACGCATTCAACTTTTTCCTTTCTAGATTCAATTTCATTCACTCATTTTATTCACCTAAATCCAAACACCTAGAACTATGGTGTCACGTCCAACGAAACAGAAGTAGTAATAATCTTAGAAAACTGCACAAATATGTTCCTCACATACTATCTAGATACTCTTCAATTGTTGCAAAAGGAGAAATTTAATATAATTATCTTTATTTTAATTTTTAAATTATACAAATACTTAAATAGTAAATTAGGCCTGAGACTAATAGTAATAATCTTAGAGTATCGTACAAAGATGTTACTCACATATTATCTATATATTAACCAATTACGAACGAAGTTGATGCACAACATATTATCCCAAACGAACGAAGGAAATGGAACAACTAAACGAAGCCTCACTAAAGAATAGGGCATAATGCTGAATCTGGAAGAATATTAAGGATCTGTGGAAAGGTAGGAAGTGAGGGGATTTAAGACATTAAAATTTAAGCTCTTGAAGAATTGAAATATTGAAAGAGTATTGATGAGATCTGCATTGAAAATAGGAGAACTGACTTTAAGAGATATTATATTTTCAACTAATTCTTTTAACTTGATGTGGAATTATATGTGAATGTCATGTGACAAGAATGACATCATTGAATATATACCATATATTAAAATTTAAGCTCTTGAAGCATTGAAATATTGAAAGAGCACTGATGAGATATGCACTGAAAATAGGAGAGCTGACTTTAAAAGATATTACATTTTTAATTAATTTTTTGAAGTTGATGTGTAATTATGTGTGAATGACATGTGACAAAAATTATGTGAATGACATGTAGCAGCCTCATTTATATATACTACTAGATTACGTCCTCCAATGCATATTGCATTTCTTTTAGCATGCAGTTTTTAAATACTCCCTCCGTTACAAGTTAAATTACATAAAATAAAATATTTGGTCAAATTTAAAAAATTTTGACTACATATTTGAATATATATATATATATATATATAAACAATAATACTATTGTACGAGATACTATTATTATACGTAGTTACATATATTTACAGTCAAACGTGTATGTTGGAGATCATTAATTTTTTGTCTACAATTTTATTTTTGACATAGGGAGTAAGAAAATTACTAAATTAATTAGGGATGACGTTGGTGCTGCTGTCAAATTTTTTTCCACAATACTTTTCGTATCAAATATTTTTTGAAAAAGTATCTTGCTATACCAATTAACCGTTACGTTGTACTAATTGTAAAAGGAAATTTTCAATAACTTTTAAGAATAAATTATAATTTTTTATAAATTATAAAAAAAATTAATTTTTTTAAAATTGACAAATTATAAAATATCTCTGGGACACGATATTTATTATATTTCCGTATTGTTTGAATTCAAATTCATAATGATATAGAATTGTAGGGGTGGGAAAAAATAAAAAATCAAAAATCGAATTATCCAAATTTGAATAACACAAACCGAATTTAATATACGGTTTTTGAATATCTGAATTGAATAATCCGAATTTTGAATATGGTTTTTGGATCGGTTTTGGATATTAAAACTCAAACCGAAACTCGAATCAAATACCAAATTGTATTTAATTAATTATTTATTTCTAATAATTAAATTTTAAAACAAGAAAATTTAAATTTATATATAAATTTAAGTTGGAGAACCAATATTTATATTTAAAAAATTATCCCAAACTTTAAATCCTAAGTAAGTTTGGGGTAATAAGTAAATAACACAAGTTACCCTAAGTAAATTTGTGGAGTGATTGAAGGTGAATAGGGATAGCAGTGAGCGCGGGGCGGGTACGGATTATGGACCTCCATACCCCATGCCCACCTAAAATTTTCATACCCATACCCGTCTCATTACTCATGGTGGGTACAATATTAAAATCTACACCCGCCCCATCAGGTATTATCTAAAATTTACCCCGTCCCATTACCCACTTAGGTGTTCATACCCACTTCAAATCCATTTTACTCACCCTGTTTATATCTCCAAAAAACACCTAAATTTTACTTTAAACTTATAAATTCTAATACTAAAAGTTTAATAATATTTACATGAAAATAGTATAAGTAAAACATGTGCATTATTGATAAATAATAGTTTATTATATAATAAATTAGTATGTACATAGCGGGTATAGTGGGGCGAAATGGGGATGGGGCGGGTATGAACTAATATCCATGTTCGACCCACTACCCATGGTCGTACCTGCCCCACCCCCACAAAAATTACATCCATACCCGCCCATTGGGATGGATGCGGGGCGAATCTCAACCAAAAGTCAACCTCACTGCCATCCCTAAAGGTAAATGTGAATGTGGAGTGTTTGAAAGCTTGAATAATATAAAGGCTTCGTAGATGAATATTAAAAGGAACTATTTTTCTTTAATCTTAAATGTAATGTTAAAATTGTTATGGTTGAATTTGTATTGCACTTGTTGGATTTTATTTTGAAAAACTTGAGTTTGATGATGTAGAAATTAGATTACATATTTTTATTTAATTTTAAATTAAATTATTTGATTTTAGTAATTATTTTTAAAAATTACAGTTTATTCGGTTTATTCGGGTTGAATTTGGTTTCAAACTGAAACTGAATTCCGAATTCCGTTCGGATAATTTGGGTTATTTAGTTTCGGGTTTTTCAGGGGCAAAACCGAATAACTCGAACAGAATAAACCAAACCGACACCCACCCCTATAGAATCCTAATTACTCTTTGAAAAGTGGATGATAAATAAGTGTTTAACCATTGCTATTTTAACTGGGGATAAAGTAAGTATAATATACCGTATACGAATTCTTCAAAATTATATAAAACTAGTTACGATAAATAAAAATAAAATAAAAATATTTTTAATTACATCAATTATAATGCAAAAAAGTTAGTTTAAAATCATATTTTATATTTTGAGTAAAGTGCTAAAATGACTTTAACTTTGAGTAAAGGATGAAAGTGTCAATATAACCCTGCAAAATGAGAAGGTGTCAAAATAACCTTAACTTTGTTATGCATGTGCCAATATAACCTTAAACACTGTTGACTCCGATTGTCAACATAAATTTTGAACGGAATGAACTGATATGACCATTTGCCCCTATTTTTTTAAAAAAAAGAATGAAACCCTTTTCTTATTTCCTCCATTTTCCCCAGAATCGTCTTTCCTCCACTCTTTAATTATTTCTTCCCGTCACCTAAATCCCGTTTCTTCTTCTTTCTTCTGGATGTTCTAACCCTCGGCCACCACCCGCCACCTCCGCTCGTGGCCGTTCCCAGCTTCTTTCTTTTCCAGTCACCTGAATCTCATTTCTTCTTCTTTTCAGCACCCATATTTTGCACCTTCTTCAATACACGGATTGTGAGCGGCAGCGAGATCTTGACGGCATATGATGGTGATGAGACGACGATGGTGCTGGATAAGCTCCGACGAGGACGTGTGGTAGGGTGGGGCGATGGTGGGTCCGTTGGTGGTATCACTTTTCACGAACCGAATAATTTTGATGATTCATCCTAGGAAATGGATAGATAATTCTCCCTATGACCCAATGCTTTATAAGTATAAATATTAGCTAGTTGTCATATTATTGTTCTTCAGCACAGCAACCACATCAGACATTTGTGATGGTGTGTGAGAGCTGAGCGGTGGTGGTTTAATTCCGGCGGTGATGTATTTAATTCGTCACCCGACGGGGCAGTGGTGTGCTGGTTGAGCGGTGAGCAGGGTGGCGGTGTGTGGGGCTGAGAGGTGGGGCTAGAAAGGCCGGGTGGTGGCCGTTTAAGGTAGAGGGCATTTTTGTCATTCCAAACCTGGTCAACACCAAAAACATTCAGTCAATGCCGAAATTTGATCGGAAAGTTAGATTGGCACAATTCATTATAAAGGTAGGGTTAGTTTGCTACTTTCTGATTTTACAAGGTTATATTGACACTTTCAGCATAAAGATAGGGTTATATAAGCATTTAACCCTTATATATAGTATATATTAAAGGAGGACATTTTGGCCACATGACATTCACACATTATTTTTGCCACATGACATTCATACATAATTCCACATCACTTTCTAAAATTAAATGAAATGTAGTATTTTATAAAGTCAATTCCCAATTTACAATGCACATCTCTTCCTACACTTTCAATATTCTTTCTATACTTCAATGATTTTCAATTGCAAATTATAAGAAATCAAGATCAAAATTTTGGATTGCATTAATCAAGTCATAAACTTATAACTACTGTACGTTGTACAATAAATTTTTAATATTGCAACTAATTTTTTTTATAATTTCATTTCAATCTCGTCTTTCCATATGCCTATTCAAGACTCTTGATGACATTTGAGCATAATTCCAATTTACATAGTATTCTTTTGACACTTGCTCAAAAAAATTTATCAAAACAATTTTATCTTCAATATTAATTTTATTTGAGCATAGTTTCCTCTCTCATTCAAATGCCACAAACCAAAACAAAACTTTTGAAATTTGAAGAAAACATTGAAACTTTCTCAACTGAATCATTCTAGCTTATGACAAAACTTTCTCAACTGCATCATCCTATCTTATGACAATCTGCGGCATTGATATTTGATTGAAGATAAAATTAAATAATTTTTGTGACAATGATTAAACGTTAAGATTTCAACTAAAATTTAAAAAATCTTTATTTACGCAAATCACTTTATTTACTTCTTATTAAAAAAATTATTTTTTTATTCTGAAATGTTTTTGTTGACATTTGAGTAATGTTACTTAAAGATTTCTACTCCTGCTAAAGAAAACAATCTAATACTGTTATCATTATTATCACAAAATCTTACTTTAAATCGACTGATTGTTAGATGATGTCATTTTATATTTAATGTAACTAATAGAGTGATTTCATGTATGTTTTAATTTATTGCAATGAGATTCCTATAACTTTGAAAAACTTTTAAAATGTATTGCAATATATAAATAATTATAATTTGACCCTAAAAGTTATTGGAACGAGATTTTTAATGATGTCTAAATGTTAATCGGTCTAGCAGAAGAATTTTTTCATTATTATTAATTATAAAATATATATTATTCAATTATATAAATAAAATAGAAAATAAAATAAATATTTTTTAATTTTATTAATATTGAAATAGTAAGGAACATTATAATTTGTTTTCATTCAATTTAAAATCATATTTTAAAATATAATTACAAAAAATATTTCATTGGTAAAAAAATACTCCTATAATAATTGTTTTTATTATATAACTTCAAACTTAGAACTTCTATAAAATTTACTTTATTAAATATTTTATACTTTTATTAATATATTTAGTTATAATTAAAACGGTGCATCATGCAATTAATATACAGTTGTTAAAAAATGATTATATAGTTTATGATTAATAAAATTATATATTTTATATTTGTACCAACATATTTTTAATAATTGAAAGTATTTTTGTACAAAAAATATTTTTAGCATTTATAAAATACATGTATACATAAATATATAATATTTTATTATTTATTAATAAATAACATTTTAAATATTAATTTTAAATAAAATAAATATTATTTATTTCCATTTTACTGAAATATTTCTAATTTTTAATCTAAATTATCACTTAACTCTGTGTACATTTACTAAAAATAAATCAAATACAATTATTATTTTGATTAATAATGTTATAATACTTTAAATTTATAAATATATATTAGTAGACATGAATTTTTTATTTGAATAAAAAATATAATATATTTTAAATAATTATAATTTATTCTTCTCTAAGAACTTCTCCTGACAGACGACCTCTCATTAAATTATGAGCTATCAACTATTTTTTATACGCTCTATTAATTAAATTATACACTATTTTAGTTAACATATTTTTAAAATCATATTTAGTACTTTTTATATGTTATATGTTATCTTATACTTCTATCTATAAATAAGGATACTTTTGCTATTTCCTCTTAAGTGACACATAATTATATAACTTTAATCAAGTTATTATTGATACATTATTAACAGATATTTCATATTCTTTCTTATATCTATATATTTTATAACATAAAGTATTTCTATACAACAATCAATATTTGTATATTATTTTATTTAAATATAAATAAAGAATTATTATATAGCAACAAAGACTGAGTTAATATTTTTTAAAAATAAATATATTAAAATATTAATAAGTATATTAATTTATTTTAAATACATCTTGTATAATTCTCATATGGAAACACCAACGTTTGAACTGCAATTTGTTTTTTAAAAAAGATAAATTTTCGAATTGTATTAATCTGTTCATAAAGTTAATGCAACTAAAACCTTTTACCTTTGCATAATTCTAATTCAATCTCATTTTTCCATATGCTTATGGAAAGACGATTTTTTAAGATTTTGTCGATAAATTATATCATATCATAAATTTTCATTCATAAGCCAGTGAATCGGCACAGTGTTTATCTAGTGTAATTTTTTTTTAAAAATGTACTGTTTATAATAACCCGTCAACTCAAATTAGTTGATTGTGTGTACAGTGTACTGCAGTAAAGGAAAAAACCCCGGTCCACTCCGGTTCCGACCGGTTTCCTCGGATTGAATAAGAAGGAAAAATTAGGAGCCTGTTATCCCTCTCCAAAACCCTAGGCTGCAACTCGTGCCATTGCTCCAGAGATGGCGAAGAAGAGAGAGAGGTCGGTGAATGTATCGGGGAAGCCCAAGCATTCCCTGGACGTCAACAGAAATGCCAGCGCCGCCAAAAATAGCGGCGCTAGGACCGCCGCCACCGTCCGGCGGCTGAAGATGTACAACACCAGACCCAAGCGCAACGCGCAGGGCCATATTCAGAAGCACGATTTGCAGTCCAAGGAATTGCCGTCCACTAGAATCCAACCCGACCGCCGGTGGTTCGGTATGAAATCATGAATTGCTGAGAACTAAGTGCATTTTTTTACGTGTGTTTTATGTTTGATTTAAGTTGTAATGTGTGTAATGTTTTGTAGGGAATACTAGGGTTGTGAATCAGAAGCAGCTGGAATATTTCCGCGAGGAGCTGACTAGTCGGCTTTCGAGTAATTATAATGTTATCTTAAAGGAAAGGAAGCTGCCCTTATCACTCTTGAACGATCGTCAAAAGGTTAAAAAAAGAGATTTCTTTTAGTTATCAATGTGATCGTTTCCTTCCCAATGAATTATTCCCTATGTCAAGAATGTGTTATGCCCGGTTTGCGATTTTAAATCGATGTTTTTTATTCTGACTGATATGATTTGCTTATGATAATGTATTCCCTGGTGAGATGATGTGAAGGCTTTATTTTTTTGATATTTTATTGTGGTCATCTGGTATTTTACTGGGTTCTTTCTCTCTTTCTGATTTTAAATGGTGAAGCAAGCTAGAGTTCATCTTCTGGATACAGAGCCTTTTGCTGATGCCTTCGGACCTAAGGGGAAGAGGAAGCGGCCGAAGCTGCTTGCATCAGATTACGAGGCACTAGCGAAAAGAGCTGACGGTTCTCAAGGTAGTAAACTGACACGCTATTCCCTATTTAAAATTATCAGTCACCAGGCTATTCACTATTTAAACTTATCAATCACCAGGCTTGGAGATGCTGATGAAGATGATGTTTATATTTTCTCAATTATGCAGATGCTTTTGAAGATAAGCATGGTGCCAGCACTTCTGTTGAGGAAAATGAGGATGGTTTCCGAGACCTTGTACGACATACAATGTTTGAGAAAGGTCAGAGTAAAAGAATATGGGGTGAACTTTATAAAGTGATAGATTCTTCAGATGTTGTTTTCCAGGTTGGTGGGATCTTTTTCAATATAGCCTTCATTGTTTATAAGGATGCTCTGAGGGTTTCAGGTTTTATTGTATGTATCTTGTTTTCAGGTTTTAGATGCTAGAGATCCACTTGGTACACGATGTTATCATCTGGAGAAGCACTTGAAAGAGCACTGCAAGCATAAACATATGGTTCTGTTGCTAAACAAGGTTCTTGCCCTTTGTTTTGAATTGCTATTCCAAATGCATATTGTAGTTGAATCTATTCCGTATTTCAAAATTCACTACTTAAATTTTGCCTCTTGTATTTACTCAGTGTGATT
>JAULKM010000011.1:410951-425680 GCA_032355605.1 Rubia tinctorum | reverse complement strand
AGTCATTTTTGTAATCTATAAATAGGAGAATGAAAAATGAGAAAAGTTGTATCTTTTCAGCACCAAAATTTTGTGTTCATTTCTTCCATTTTTCTTTCATTGTTCCAACATATGTCTGGTCGGGATAATGTTATTCAGTATTACAAACACATCTGATGGAATATGGTTTGTATTGGTTGCATGCAGATGAAAATTTTGGCATTTAATGTTGGTTACTTCATCTATGATTTGTCACGTTTCAAATTCGACAAGAATCGCAATAATGAAAATGTGATCCATCATTTGGTCATCATTTTGGGAATTGGCGCCGGGCTTGTGTATCAGAAGGTATCCTACATCCATGCTTGGTGTCCAATTTTCCGTCGAATTTTCCTGTAATACTTTGTGTAACATTTCTTATGATATATGGTCGATTGTTTTATTGTTGCCTTGATCGTGATGAGCTATAGGGAGTACTTGAAATGGTGGCCAGATTATGGATTGGAGAACTTCCTGGTCCGTTCAACCACTCTAGAGAGTTGCTCAAGGATCTAGGCTGCAAAGACACCAAACTTAGCATGGTTATTGATGTTAGTCCTTAAACTCATCTTGTTTTAAAAAAACAAATTATCATTTTTTCCGTATGTTTACAATAGCGGATCCATAATTATTACGGGAACAACTTGTTAATAAATAGAGATATGTATGGGATATGTTCAATCTAAGAGGGCACTGATAAATTTAGTAAACAGTAAATTGTTTCATGGCGGTGGGTCATTCCGAAACACCATATAAATCCTCTACTGTTTGTACGCTGTTTTAAACATTAATCTGTGATGTTTGTTTTCTATTCTCAGTTTTCTTTTGCAATTGCTTTCATTATTTCAAGAATTATTTGCGAACCATATGTCACTTATCTGGTTCTCAGAGCCAACAATCCCCTAATCATCAAGGTAACTATAATTAACCTGTCTTATTCCATTTCCATTTATAACAAATTAAAGTGTCACTAATCGTATTTTAACAAGTATCACTTATTCTTACATATGTTATAGGCATTGGCTATCGGATTACAGCTACTAGGTCTTTTCTGGTTCAACAAGATTATGAGAGTGGGTACGAGCAAGTACTTAAGCAATTTGAGGACATCATCCCAAAAGATTCATCCAAGCAATCCCTCCACAAAGATGATGCATAAGTAGTATAGTCCAATCCAATGTTTATGAGATTGGTTTATTTGAAACTTTCTTCAAAATTTATGAAATTCAACTTATGCGTTGTTCATGAAATGTTTCCCTCATCCTCTCACAGTCGAGTATGACGACATATTCTTCACCCTGTTTTGACATCTCAATCGAGTATGACGTGCGATACATACTCCACCCAGTTTCAATATCTGATTTGAGTGTGACGATATATTCCCCACCTTATTTTTGACATCTGAATCGAGTATGGCGATATATTCTGCAAGGGGTGTAACGCCGATGATCGTGTAATTAATATTGAGAGTTTAATTTTATGAAAGCTCCAAAGTTTTCATTCATGATGTTGAAAATGACTAAATTTCGTTCGTATTTGACACCCAAAGATACGATGGATGTATGGGCAACTTGACCTTTTCACTAAGAAAAATCTCAAAGGTGAATGATTTTTAACATTATAGGTTAAAGCAAAAAGAGAAGAAATTAAAAATAATTAGTTTCTCCTGGGTTTAAAGAAGTGTGACCCTAAATGCATATGTTCTCCATAGGATACCCATTGGATATCCATCTGAATACGTCTCAACTCTCAATCAATTATTGCTGGCATACCCAATTATTTAGCAGTAAAGTTTGATAAACGTTTTGATGTTTTGTTTTGCTTAGGAAATTGGGCAGTACGTATAGAGTAAATAAAAACATCTTGTTGTTTTAATGCACGCACTCATCTCTGTTAAATATATTTTTGTATCATCTATTTTATTATCAACTGAATGTATTAATGACTTTTTACACGTTTGATTATCCTTCTTTGGCAAACAATGTCGTTTGGCCTTGACAAATAATAAGGACTCCATACTTTTATATCGTCTCATTTTGTTTTTAACCGAGAGCATTAATGACTTTATATATATATATATGACTATCTTTCATTTGCCCAAAATTATACTCTCTGTACCATTAGTTTTGGCCACTCTATTTTTTTAAAGTCAAAATTTGTATACTATGACAATTAATATAAGTTAATATATATGTGATAAAAATATTATGGGAGATATTATTATATTTATCTTAACATCTATTTTCTAAATATCAAATTTTTATGTGGTATTGATATATGTATCTAGAAATATTAATGGTTAAAGATGGTCTATCATTGAGTATCGTGAAAAAGTTAAGTAACCAATAGTTGTGGGACGGAGGGAGTACTGATTATAATTTTGTTACTCCTTCCGTCCCAGCCCAATCTGCAATTTTACTAATTACTTAGTGAAAATTGTTTAAATTTGACCTCAAAATTGAATTGATAAATAAGTTAGAATATTGTCGTATGTGATCTTGTTAGATTCATAATAGCATGTATATTTAAAATATCAAATTTTCATAAATTGTATTTACACGCAATTATAGATATCAATAATCAAACTTTGTTTGAATCAACTGACGAAAGTCAAAGGGTGCAGAATTGACTGGAACAGAGAACTTTAAATACTATTACGTTACCTTATCAGATTTCATGTTTTGTACTAAATAAATAGAATTTTCAGTTGCATCTTCCACTGATTTATTTTCCCATATAAATATATAATTTAAGATTTTTTTAAAAAACAAATAGTCGACCCTTCTCATTAAGATATAGAAATATATTACAATTTGCTGGCCTACCTACTTTTGGAGATAAACTAGTACTTACAATTGATGAGTTGATAAACTATTGTACCATAACTAAAATGAGAAAGAACCTATCTATTTCAAGGCGGGATGAATTCCCACATGGTTGGCTCATAGAGGGTGAGTGAGATGAGCCTCCCACTTGATAGACCATCACGCTGTATCAGAGTTCCATACCAACATGGCATATCAGAGTTTGCTCCACGCCAACCTGGTGTATAGAGATTTAAAAACCACCATTTACTAGGGGTTGGGGACCCGAGTTGCGCTTAGTCAGTCGAACACAACGCCCTAGTTGCCTTGGTAGCTGAATGGAAGGTATTAAGTAGAATAAAGTGGTCCACATGTACCGTGATTACTTCTGGTAATCTCGACCTCAACCCATCATACAGTTGTCTAAGTTCATGCTAGCATCCTGACTCAAACCGTCATAGTAGAAGACATTAAACTTGGCATTTCTATCTTAAAAGCACAAACGTCTCTAACCTGAACCAATTTGGACCCTCGAGATATGTCGGTAGATCCTGAAGTGTCCAAACTAGCCGTAGTCTACTAATCTACACTTTAACCTTAGAGGGGTTTGCCAAAAGTATGTTGACTAAACTACTTTTGAATCAAATTTCTCCTAACCAAACTCTTTGGAGAGTAAATCGGAAGCCAACATGAATTTTCCGTTTGAAAGTTCGACGAAAAATTATAGTTAGAAGAGACTTCTTAATCTAATGCTCTAGACAAAAAACTCATTTTGAGCTCACCTTCCTTATTGAACTAAACTAAAGTTAGACGCATAAGCATAAGGACCAAAGCACCTGAACCTCGTGACCACAACCCCAACTACAGTAAGGAAAAACCCTACCGGAATGTTCAATCCGATTTGATGATCTGATTCGGTCAAACCAAACTTGCCTCCACCCCCTTTGGAAGGATATGACCCATGGTTAATTGTTGTCTGCAACGTTTCCATCAATCACCAGTAGAGAAAGGACATTAGAATTTTCACCTTATTATTGTCGGAATCTGAGAAGACTCCCCGACCCTGTCGGCACCAATTTACCACTGTACGCCGACTTCGCACCACCAATCGCCATTATAGTCCTTCGTGGAACTGAACCTTCTTTGGACCTTGGTGGTCTATCTCCGAGGGAGGACGAGCACTTGTGCTTCTTTTAGCACTCTGAGGTCTCGTCTGTTCCCACTCCTCCAAAGGTTTGTTCATTCTCTGGGAAATCATGATCGATGCTAGTGTGGATCTTATTTTTCAGCCCAGTTCTTGATTGGGATTCCAGTAAGTTGGCCCGTCGCTGACCAACTTCTGATCTACAATAGCTACAACAAAGACAATAAAATTAAAAATCAAGGGACCGATTACTGCCATGACACCGTTGACCTCATAGGACCATGGTGGCTATGTTGGAATCGCCATGTCGCCGGTAAAGATTTCCATTGACTGGCTGAGACCGGTATGACCGATTTGACTGCTTGAGAGCGTCGTTGATCGACCTGTTTTTGCTTGCAGAAACTGTAGCTCGGATGGCCTCACAGAAGATGACGGCCCCAATCCACGCTCTTAGCCCTCCACTGGATTATACTCCATCAAAGTTGTTGTCAAAGTCGCTTGAAAACGACATTGAGCTCACCTTAGATTCTTCGTTTGTTTGAATTCCTGGGATCTGCTGGACCGCAGATTTGGGTCTGACCGGAAGCTACCACGTCAGAGACGGCTAGGGCGCCGTCTCCATTGCTGAATTATTTGCCAAGATATGGGATTTGCGTTTCATCTCCGCCGATCGGCTCGTAGCCGCCCGACTTCTGCTTCTTGGACCAGATGCTCGTTGTTTCCATAGCCTATGCTCATCGAGGAGGTCGCCACAAAGCTTTGGAAGGCAACGGTGGTGACTCGTAACCTTCCTTCTCGATCTACAGACTACTACTAAGGATGAAGAAAAAGGACAAACACTGAAAAAAGGACTGAAAAAATAAGGGGGGTCGCGACCACCGGCGGTGGCAACACCTTCAACTAGGGTTGGTTTTCGTTGCTTTGAGGGAGGGAGAGTCTCCTAGAGAGAGAACAACCATATATACACTCGCTTATATATTTACTACGATGCTCACCAATTAATTACGGAATAAAAATTCATTAATATTATATCATTCAAAAAGTAAATGTACCATTTTTACTTGGACGAGAGAGTATTTAATATAAAATAGTCAAAAATAAATGTTATCAACCGATGCAACGCGGGATATATGAACTTAACTAGTTTAATGAAAAATTAAGCAAGCAAACCATGTAGTAATCTCTTTTGCTTCACCTAATAGCTATACTTGAACCTTAAGGATTGATTGGAGATATTGCGCTGTAACCTCAAGTTTTAATTGGTTAAAACGTATCCCTTGGCAAATTAATAAAAGGTATCCCATGACAAATTAATAAAAGGTATCCAAGACATTTCCATTTCTAGTAAGAATAGTAGTGATGGAAAATTATGTCATAAAAACCTTTGTATTTGGAGTGATTTCATGGACAACATTGTTCTTCTTAGCCAGAAAAATGTTCCCCAATCGTTCCATTGATTTTAGTGGCCGTTTGGTTGCTATAATCCACGCATTACAAGCTGTGATATTTGCTTCTGTTTCGGTACAAGATTGGACCGACCCTCTTTCTCCATGGGCTTCAACAACCTCCCCGGTACAGGTAAACACCTTTTTGAAACATAAACGAAAAAAAGTAAGCATATTTAAAAGAAACTTTCATATACGGGATATCAGATTGCGAATTTTGATTAAGAATGGATATCATTTGTTGAAAGATCAAATGTTCGAAATAGCGCCCATCTTAATTAAAATTCACAGTTTGATATTATAATTATGAATTCTATCATTGAAAGTTACCTATTTTTTCACCCGGGTCCAAAAATGTGTTTTTAAAAAAAGTGGACACTATTTCACTATCATTTTGATCTAAATCGTATCCATTTTTTCTGAAAGGGACCTTGTCAAAATATAAATGTAAAAATAGGCATCTTTCAAAGACAAATTCAAAATCTGAATACCAAACTTTGAATTTCAATTAAAACTAGATCATTTTAACCATTTCCCCCCTTTTGTTGAAGAGTGGAACCTATCATTTCAAAGATCATTTCTATGATAGTTGTAAGTATTTTGAATTGGATGATGAATGGGTGCCCATGCATATATGCAGATGAAGATTATGGCAATTAGTCTTGCTTTCTTCATTTATGATTTGACACGTTTCTTATGCGAAATCAAGAATGTCAAGAATGAGGATCTAATCCATCACTTGGTGGTTATTGTTGCAATAAGCGCTGGACTTGCATATCAAAGAGTAACTAGCTAATTCATTCTTTTAATTTTTTCAAGTTTTTAGAATTTTCAGTTTCAAAAGATTTTTTTTCTTCAATTTTCTTGAAATATACTAGTATATAGTTTGGATCAGAAGCAATGGGTGCATTATGGATGGGAGAGTTTTCGGGCCCATTCATCGACTTAAGAGAGATGCTGAAGGAGCTGCGGCGCAAAGACACAAACCTCAACTTAGCTACTGATGTTAGTCCCATATTTTCTCAAACCTTTTACAATCAATTGAAATAATGAAATTGACATGGAGAACACAATAAGTGTATGAAGTAGGTCACTGGTCAGGGACGGATCTAGAAATTTGTTTTTGGTGGATCATCGGATTGTTACTGGGTGATGACAATACGGTGGAGGTAGTGTTGGAATTTAGGTGAATTTTAAAATTTGGAAAAATATGGTGAAGGTGAGATGGGAATACGGCAGGATTAAAAAATTTCAATCATCGGGGTCTTCTTAGACGTTAAACCTTGACCGAAGTGAAAAATAAGAGCATTTTTATCTATTAGAGGACATAATTGATATTCTAACATAATATGAACTCTTTTTTTTGGCTTTTATAAACTTGTGTGGGTGGACTTTAAATTTTCTAAAGTAGTTTAATTAGATATATATATATATGTATAAAAAAAATAGAGAACTATTTAAATTATTTTTTATCAAACTTAATAGATTACTGAAATTAACATCATGCTCCACAAGTTTATAAAACTCAAAAAAATCATATTATGTTTAAAATATTACTTATGTCCTTTTAAAAAATGAAAAATACTCTCAGTTCTGATGGTTCTTTTGAGAGTTAACGCTCAAGAAAACGTCAATAAATAAATAAAATATCATTTAAATAAGTAATTGAATGATCAAGCTTGAATAAAATGGGAGTTTGATGATCAAAACGGGAGTTTACTCAATTTGAAATGTAAACTCGAACTTTCACGCTAGTGCCTTGTTTTTTTTCTTCTAATTAATTGAAAACTTATGTTGTGGTTCACATTATATGGTCTTCTGACATTAAAATCTAAGGTCTATTTCTCAGATTTTGCTTATAGCCACGTTCACATTTTCAAGAATGATGTTCGGAACATATTTGGCTTATGTGGTTCTCATTCCACCCAACGAATATCCCAAACTCATCAAGGTATGGTTCCTACATAATTTCACATGAAACATTTATTACAATCAAATAATTATAGGAAATTATATTCTTGCTCCATATTATGAGTTACGTGTGTAATGTAGTTGTACAATTATTGCAGAGTCCATCCATTGAAATACGGTATTTTCATAAGTTATGTAAAGGCCAATGTTTAAACTGCAAATTCGAAGAAATCAAGATAAAACTTTCGGGTTGCATTAATTGGGTCATAAACTTATAGCTACTGCACGTTGCATGATAACTTTTTAATATTTCAACTATAATATTTTACATTTTTATAATTCTAATTCAACCCCGTCGTTCCATGTATTTCCCAAGACTTTGCCATTATGGAAATGTAACTCTTAATGTAATTTATGTTGTTTTATAGGTGTTGTGTTTGGGATTGCACCTACTCGGCATTTTCTGGTTTTGCAATATTGTAAGAGTTATGTACAAGTACTAGTACAAGTACTTAATGAAGTATAGAAGGACATCATCAGCCGAATAGATTCATTCAAGCTAGCAAGCAAAATTATACTACTATTTCTAGCGTTTCAATATATGTATATTGTGGAAAAAGTTAAGCATGTGAAACATGTGGGAAACGTTAAGCACATGAAACTTTCTTCAAAGCAAGAAGGATTCTTACTTGATATGTAAACTTTATTCAATATATCTTCAAAATCAGAATTTTCGTTTCTGAAAAGGTATTACAATAACCGTGATGCGTGGCGAAACCGATCAAGCAGTCCTGTCGAATCCCTTGATTGTGATCAGCAAGAAAACAAGCCATGAGAGGTATTAGGGGAAAACTCTCGGATGGTTAAGTCAGCAAAGTGAATTGATATTGTATTAAGACAGAATGAATGTTAAAAATGAATACGTACCTTGTATTTATACCGTATCATCCTAATAGTATTTACCTTGAATTATAACTCTCAAGTACTAGTAATTGCGGTCATTAAGTTTGACTGTTCCAAACACCATTGCTGGGCCAAAATAAACCCATCATGCCATTTGAGCTTTCACAGGTTTTAACCATTATCAAGTCGTTTAGATATTGAACGTCTATGTTGAAACTGCCAAACCTTTGCAATGATTAATTTCTTCCTTGGTTTCTCCCTCGACTTCTACATCAATTTTAAATTGCCACCCTCAACCTCACTCGAGTCACTGGTCGAACTGGATATGGACACCTACACCTTTTTCTTATTCTCACAAAACTCAAATTACGGCCTGGTTTCAGCCGAGAGGTAGAAATAGGGGCAAGCCGCACAAAGGGTTAGGTTTGATCGAAAATGCCATGACAATATTACGTAGAAAATGCATCGTTGAATATTTAACGGTAAAACTAACGTCGTCCAAGTTTTGGACCTCGAAACTACTTTTAAAAAGTGGCAATTTTCTAGTTACTTTTCACGTTAGGACTTGAAAATGATTTTTTGAACTTTGTAAGGGCTAAAAAAATCTTGAATTTAATTGAAAATGCAACATTTTGTGTATAAAAAAAATCAAGGGCCAGACACATAACTACATTAATATTAATGGATTGTCAACCATAGGACCTAGAAATTATATTTATAATTTGTTAGACTTACATATTCGGACATGAAAAGTAATTTTTCGACTTCATAGAGCAGCCCCGTTTTTACTCATGCAGCCCCAATTTTTGGGCTGAATGTCCAAGTTACCCCTTATTATTGTTTTGTTCTTTGGTCCCTGAATTTGGTTGAAATTAATTTTCGGCACATGCTTTTGGCTTCAGCAGATCGGTTTTTCTTCTCCCCTTTATCTTTCAGATCCGAAAATCAGAAGTTCTTCTCCCCTTCGCCGCTACAGTCAAGCCTCCCCTTTGCCGCCGAACTCACCCTATTCCCGATCTCTTTCCGCCGAGCTCACCTATTTCTGATTTCTCCGCCCCGTTTTTCGAGCTCTGGAGTGTCCGGCCCAGTTCTGTCGGCCCGACTCCAGAGCGTCCAAAAAGCCCAGCGTTGCCAGCGCGTCATCTTGGCCTTGCCGACGCTTCGTCACCAGCCATTTCTCCGGCCCGATTTCGGAGCTCTGCAGTCGTCTTCAATCTATGTGACAGCGTGACATCTTCTGAACGCTCAGTTTTCCCGCCCCAATTTCCGCCGATTCGTCAGTTTTGTTCGACCCGATTTTCGCCGAGTTGCCACCGATTCCGCCGAGTCGGCTCAGGTGAGGGAATTAATTTCTCACTTCCGAGTTATTGTTACTGTTATTTCCGAGTTATTGTTACTGTTATTTCCGAGTTATTGTTATTTCCGAGTTACTGTTATTTCCGAGTTTGGTTTCCTGAGTTATGTTGTCGATTCAGTTGAATTTTTGTTTTTTAGATGGTCAGAAATTGTATCTTGTTTTGTTTTTGTATGCAGGGTAAATGGCCAGATGTTCTGTTGAAGTTAATGATTGGGTTATGAATATTGAACACCAAATCTCTTGTCTGGCTGAGTTTTTGATTTGCCATGTTTAACTTAAGATGAGACCGTTAGAAATTCTCACTGCAGTAGTTGAATGCAGTTTTGAGCACTGCCATGTTTTTCATTTAGTTGAAAGCTGGTTTGGAAACTGAGAAAAGATACATCATCGCACAGTGGAGTTGGAGCTTGGTTGAAGGGATCGATTCACCGTTTCTCTGCTTGTGGAGTGATCGATTCACCGGTTATGCCATGTAAGTGATCATGAGGATTCTTTACTGTTTGTTTCCCTTGATTCTTGTTGCTTATAATCCCAGTTTGTTGTTTGAGAGATATTCTAGTTTACTTTGAGGATTGTGATGTATTTGACTTCTCTTTGTGCTGCATAATGTGATTCTATCTACTGTACTAAATATGTTTCTAATTTGTTTAGCCTTATAACAACTGCCAAATTATGTTGTTTATTCTGATCACTATTTGTTTTTCTCCTACACAGTGGTTGAGGAAAACCAATCGGAAACCGTTGCTTGCAGCTGTTGAGAAAATGAAAGAAGGTACTTGTCATTGTTTCTTGTACAACCTGCTATAATCATTGAACTAATGTGTTAATGGTTTAGTATTTTTGCCGCCTTTTTCTATCTTGATTAGATTTGAAACTCCGTCAGCACTGTTCAAATTTTTGTTTGGAGAGCTGATGCTTCATCGCTTTGTATCCTCCTACTAACTGAAACAACAAGTATAGATTCGAAGCACCGTAAACTTTTGGCAGCTTTTCTTCCATCTCAACCAGTTAGGAGAATTTTGAATGGCATGAATCTAAATACCTGTAAATGAGTCAGGTTGTAGTCTCTATATGTATTTATGTAGATGAGACCATTTCATATCAAAACGTGGTGTTGGTTTTTCTACACGTGATCTCTGTGGGCTTTCTCTATGTTTTTGATGACCAATTGATTGAGCAAACAGGGCAACATCCTTGGTAATGCAGGTTTTATGATTGTGTTGTTAGTTTATTTTAGTACTCCCAAAACTTGGGGTGTTGAAGTGCAGTTTTTTATTTCGTTGGAGATGATAAACTAGACCAAAAATAAATATTGGTAGTGTCGTAGGAATATTTGGACATGAATAAAATGGAAATTTGTGGCTTTGAATATTATAGTTCTTTGTATTTGCTATATGCTATGATCCTCTGTGGCTTTTAGTTTTTGCTATATGTTACGATCCTCTACGGCTTTTAGCTTTTGTCATGAGTTATGATCCTCTGCCTCATCTTGTAGAGGGATGAGATGTGCTTCCATTGGATGAAGTTGATAGTTTACAGTGTGTTTGAACTCATTTTTTGCTCCTGTTATTGATTTTCACCTGTTAAATACATACCTCAGAATTTCGTAATTTGGTTTGATTGCTATTCAAGTCAAATTGTTTATTGAATGGCTTGAACTCCGTTATAATGTGCTGCTTTTGGTTGCTGACTCGACCTTTTTCTTAAATATGACTTGTAGGATGAGAATGTACAACAATTTGGTGCAGAGGTGTTTTACCGATTGTGTGGACACGTTCAGAAGGAAAAGTCTTGATAAGCAAGAAGAAACTTGTGTTCGTCGGTGCACTGAGAAGTTCCTGAGGCACTCGATGCGTGTAGGAAAGAGATTCGGGGAACTCAACGCAGGCGCAGCTACCCAAGATTAAGCTCACCACTAAAAAATTGCATCAGTGGTTTGAACCATCGGGCAAAACTATATTTTTTGTTAAATTCTAGTTGCTCTAGCATTAATTATGAGATAATTGTTTTCAACTCTCTTCACTTTGGATTACAAAGTAGTAGTACTCCGAAAGTTGACGGAGATGAAGAGGTTCATTAATGCTTAAAATGTCATTTTGATGAAGTATTCAAATGCTATTCATATCATGCTATTTCCACTCATTGTAGGTGAATTAGCAACCATTGAAATCTTCTTATACTTTTCAGAATGCTTCATTAGTTTCAATTTGTACTGATTGCAAGGCACTATGATGTAGATGATGGGAATGAAGTAACGGTATAAAGCACGCACGGAATCATTCCAGATCCCATCAAAATTCTGCATCAGATTCAATCAAAATTTGGAACTGAGGATTATATTAGCGCTAATGGATTAGATCCTATAAGCATTCCGAGACTGACTGAGTGACATATGCGAGAGTAGTGCTAGGATGGTTTTCACAAGTACAAGTATAATTGGTTGTGATCAACCACATTATTAAGAAAATTCTAATTTTAATGATGGTTTTCACTGGATTACATATTGCATGGCATGTGGCTACAACCTTAATATGTACAACAATCTATAATCTTATCAAATCACCATAGTTTATAAAAACAAATAACATGAAAATCCCACTTTACTGCCAACTAACTTCAGTAAAAAATGAAGCCCAAGAAGCAACCAATGCTGCCAAATTCTCCATCTTTTAAAGCCACGTAGTAATTGCCACGAGTGCTTGAATTGAATGATGCTACTATTTTTATGGTTTTCCTTAAACTTCAACTTCAACTTCAAGTAAATGGGAATCTACATTTCCTTCCTTCTTACTACTTGTGATAAGGCCAATCTAAGAAAAGATCACTTGTTGAATAAATGTTTCTTAAGATTGCACTTTGGATTTTGAATTCATTATTCATGTTGTCATCCATTTGGTAAATGTGCCATTCTTTGACTAACAGTTCCAATAATGAACAACAAATAACAGTATTAAACTCTATCGCGATTACAATGCTTTACATAATAATACTGTAAACTGTTACAGAGGATTAGAAAAAGAGATTTTGAAGAAATTTTCACAAACTCGGCATCTTTATTATTACTCCCGCTACTATGCTAAATCAAATAAACTCTTGCAAGATCTATAAAATAAGTGTTCAATTATTAATATCTCTAGTTTGTTAAATGAAAATATATATTAAAAAATACACCACAAAATTCACAAAGTAGTTAAATTATTACCTTTATATTAACAAAATTTCATGATAAAAATTGTAAAGAAAAATCAATGTTTTTTTGGGTTGGATATATAAAAGAGGACTATAGTTATGAAACTATAATCACATTGACATTGGTTTTATAGTTAGTTTAGGAATCACATTGACATTCATTTTAGGCCGACCAAAAACCCAAACAAATGTAATATAAAGTAAGGAGATGAAGTGAAATAGTACCAACAATACAGAATAAGAAAAAGATCGATCTTTTTTCCCCGTAAAATCTCTGTTCTGTTCTGTTCTGTTCATTGGTGCGCTCACTGCTAGTCTTCCACATTCTCGCAGATCTCTCTGCCCTATCTTTAATCTCTCAGCTACAGGTACCCTTCGAGTTCTTACAGCCAAATCTTTGATAAAGTTTCCTCCTTTATGCATTTTGTGCGATGAAGTAGCACTGAGACTGATGAATGATGATTTCCCTTTTGAGGAGTTTTATGCTGTTTGCTTAATGGGGTTCTAGTTTTCATTCTGAACTGAAGTTTTTTTCCGGGAATTTTTTTGGTGGGGTTTTCGGACATGTTTGTGATGATTTGACTGGATCAATTTTAATTGTTTTTGTTTTTGAATTTGGGTTTTCTTGGAATGGTTGTTCTTGAGTGGCTTGATTGATTAACTTGAGTTGTGGGGTTCATTTGTTTTCCTTTTTGTTGTTGTGGTGATAATGATGATGGTGAGCAATGAAATGGTTTCCGAGTGTATGGGGTGTTTAGGGTTTTTTTTTTGTTCCGTGTATTGGGTTTTGATTTTGGGCAAAGTTTGAATTTTGCTTCTTTTAGAGGGGTAGATAGATGTCCTCCTTTGGTAATTACTTTTGAGCAATAGCCGAATAAATGAGGCTTTTGAACTGCGAACTTCGGGACTTGCAAAATGACGATAGAAGCTTAGATTGTTTCTTTGTTTGACTCTTATCCAGCGGTCGATTTGTCGTTTTCTTAATGTGATTACGGTTTGGGAGTTTCCTATATACGGTAGACAATGAACATGTTTCGAGGCGGAATCTGGGGTGTTGATAAAATATGGATTAGATCATGGTGGGAGTAGTGGTGATCATACAAATGTTGAGCTTTGAACCTTGATTTGCGGTAATGATGCACCAAAACTTGTTGAAAAACGGTTATAAGAGAAGTTGCTCTATGAGGAAGTAACAATGTTGCCATTTTCACTACAAGCCTACAAGAAGTTTTTTCTTTTCCCTCTTAATGAACTAGATTTGATGGAGTCTCGCCTCAAGTCAGAAAATGTGCTGTTCCCCCGCGTAAGATATATTTAGTAAGAAATAAATATGGACAGTCTTATTATAGCAAAAATCTCTGATCGGTTTGTCGCTACCTTGGACCATTTAGATTTTAATTTTGAATTAGTGTGTGCTTCTGACTCTCATAGCATGTGGATTTGCTGTTTATCTTGCCCTTTGGTCCTTTGGATGCATCTGACTGTTCAACCTTATGAATGATTTGTTGGATAATATGTATATGTGTAATCAGCATTCCTGCCAGTTAGTGGAGGACTAAAGATGAACCGTATAGTGCAAAGTTTGTATTTTATTTCTTTGATGAAGGGTAGATTTTCATCCTTTGGGTAATTACTCATGAATTATAGGCAATTTTGTGATGATTTGAAATTGTTTACTGTTTGGTCTCTATTCACCTTTGAAGTTGTACTTGGGAAATTTAATGGAGGAAATTTGGAGTTCATGGTTGTAAATGAAATATAAGTTTAATGGATTCGATACTTTGATTATAGCTAGAGTGTTAGTATTAGCTTAAAAATATTGTTCATCTTCATATATATATATATATACATATATATTTATATAAAAATTAAGCACCCATATTTCAAAAAATATTGGCCGAGTATCTAAATTTGTGTGTGATGAACGAATGAAAGTATTTGGGGAAACACCGGCATGT
>JAULKM010000011.1:339453-361829 GCA_032355605.1 Rubia tinctorum | reverse complement strand
GTCAAGTCAATTACGAGGAGTTTGTGAGGATGATGCTTGCTAAGTAGAGTGGTGTGATTCGTTAGAAGTTGAAAGTTCAAATGTAGTTCTAGTGAATACTTGATACAGTGTCACCATCTGCTCTCACAACACCCTTTTATTGCTTTTTAAAAATGTTATGTTTAGATATTCGAGAAATTTGGTCTGGATAATGAAGAGTTGAGTGTGGAGCTTTCGGCCTTGCTATGCCATGTGACCTTTTATCAGTTTCATAATGAAAAGAGTATTATTGCATTTCCACAAGTATTACTAGTATCTTATAAGCTCGTTAAACGTGCCTTTTTCTGATATGTGACCCCTAAATTTAGATTTTCTTTCTGACAAATATTATCGAAAAGGAAGCAAAAATGATCTAAAATTAGGTTTCTCTTTGCAACTTTGATGTTTTGTAAAGGTTATTTTCTTGTGTGGGTGATTTGAGTTTCCTTGTGCAATAATCTTGTCAGGTTTCTGCCATTCAATCTCGTGCAATATTAAAAAAACTAGAACCGGGTAGGAAACAAAGTACTACAAATGAAACCAAAATGATGGAACTGCAGTTACTGATCCAAGCTCCAAGGGTTGCCAACTAACACCTAATCAGATCCCTTGCCGTTCTATCCATTACTGTTACTCATCATCCTCTATTACTTGGTACCCCTGCCATCAGCAACCATTTTTGGACGCAAATCCATAAACTTGAGTCTATCAGCAGCATAGACCGAGACGTTCTTGGGTCTTACCTCGTGCTGAACTTCTGCTCCGTCTACGCTGTTTCAACCAACATTTATTCGGTTATATGTACACTTTCCGACCTTGTACAATGCCAAGTAGGCCCATTAAATATCACAACAGGAAACCTAAATTTGGAGTTAATGAAGCTCCTTGAAGAGTTCACACATTTGGCTTCCAGAGCAGAAATGAAAGTCTAGTCATTGTTAATCAGTCTGGAGTTTCTCCTCAACTCCAAAAGATCTCCACTTAATTCGTTTCTTGAAACTGGAAACCAATGAGCCTCTTCTCCAAAAGGGTTCTCACAAGTTTGAGGCACTCACCAAGAAAATACAGTACATTTGGGAGTAGTAAAAGGACAATGTTTTGACTCTGCAAAGAGCAGGGAAGAGTTACCAGTAATCCAGACAGGAACAAATCCCATCCTTGAAATGATGAAATCGAGTTCTGTCCCGCACTATGATCTCTCGTTCATATATTCTTGAAAGAAGCTTCGTAATATCATGACAATCACCACAAACTCGTAGATTTTTCATTATTCTAATTGGAGACTTTGGAGGAGATTCAAGAAGAGCAAAAGCTATGGCCAATCTTTCACTATGGTATGACAGATGGTCCTCTTTCTCTTCCTCTTCAATGTCAAACAGCACTTGCGTTGTTCTTGGTTTGTGGCCATGCTCTAGTAACCTGTTATTCATGTCTTCTAGCTTCAAATATATCTCTTTCGCTTTTGGATGTGCTCTGTCACCACTGCAGAACTCATGCATTTCCCCATCAATCTCAAGAACACTCAATCCAGGTGTTTTATTTACACCGCGCTCCTTCATCAACTCCCTCAGATACTTGACATCATCATATCTGTTCATGGCAGCATAAATGTTGGATAGCAGCACATAATGACCGCTAGTTTCTGGCTCAAGCTGAATCAAATGCTTCAAAGCAACCTCCCCTACATGCAAGTCACCATGAACTCTAGCTGCCCCTAGTAGAGACCTCCACAAAGCTGCATTAGGTGCCATAGGAACGATGCGAACCATTTTCTCTGCATCCCTAACACGCCCCGCTCTACCCAAGATATCCACTAGGCAACCATAATGCTCTAGCTCAGGCTCAACCCCATACTCCCTCTTCAACGAGTGAAAATATTCACAACCTCGGCCCACCAACCCGACGTGCGAGCAAGCGCACATTACAGCTAAAAGTGTCACGCCATCCGGGACCAACCCTCGCAGCTCCATCTCCTCGAACAAATCAAGGGCCTCGTGTCCACAGCCATTAACCGCGAGCCCTCTAATCATGGCATTGTAACAAAATGTGTCTCTTTGGGGCAACTCAACAAACACTTGTCGAGCAAACTCGAGACGCCCACAATTAGAATAAAGCGTCATTAGCGCAGAGCCAAGAAATCCATTAAGCCTAAGCCCCCTCCTCACCAAGTAGCCATGTAGCCAAATCCCTTGACTAAGTGTTCCCAGATCGGCACAAGCACCAATCAAAGCCACCAGTGTAACTTCATTTGGCCGAATACCAGACTCTTGCATTTCTCTGAACAACCGCAACACTTGATACAACTCATTATGATCAGAATCACGCGAATAAGCCGATAAGATAGAGTTCCATGCAGCCAAGTCAGGTGCACTAATCTGATCAAAAACCCATCTCGCAACTCCTATCTTGTCGCAGCTTGCATAGAAGTTGAGCAACGAAGCTTGAACAAACTGATCAAAGGGTGGATCGAGGAATTTCAGCAGGTGGGCATGAAGGGCTTTCCCGTGTCGGAACCAGCATTGGGCCCCACAAGCCTTGAACAAGGACGGGAAGGTGTAGCTATTGGGTCTACTATCGTTCCATGATACTGCTCGTGCGTAGAGTGAAAGGGCGTCTTGCACTCGACCCTCTGTTGCAAGGCGCGAGATGAGGGTGTTGTAGAGAAAAATGGTGGGGTTCTTTATGTGGTTGAAGATTTTCTGAGCGTGAGAAAGGGTTGCATCGGTTAAGGAAATGAGGAGGATGCGGCTTAGAGGGTAGGTGTGCAGGATTAAGGCGGTAGTGATCATCTGGCCATGGATTTGCTTCATGGGATGCAAGGTTTTGCATTTTTCTAGTAGTTTGAGGATTGGATGATTTCTGCAAGAGGGATTCATGCATCGGTTTGATACTGACGATTACGCTTGTGGAGGCAGATGTTAAACAAAAGGAATCGGAAGATCCAACAAAAAACTACATTTACACCTCCTGACATCCTCAGGTTTGCTTGAAAAAGTGTCACTCTACTTAATTCACATAATTGGTAGTATAATTTTTTTTATAATTGAAAGTGCAAATATAATTTTAAATAGTTAGTATAAGTACAATTGTACCCATACCGGCAGATTTTGGCCAGAATTTGATAAAAAACTATTTTACCCGTCTAATTTTTTTTAAAAAAATTTAGATAGAAGAAATTACATTTATACCCCCAAAACTCTTACTTTCTGTCTTATCTTTTTCTCCCGCATTTCTTTCTCCTCTGTGAAGCCGTTGGATTCCCCCGTCTTGCGTCTCGCCGGAAAATACACTGGTGGTGCTCTTTTCTTCCTCTTAATTTTTTTCTTGAACACTCGGTGCCCAAGCTTTGATTTTCCACTAGCGACGTCGTGCCAGTAGTCCTACGACATACTTGCCACCCCTCACGACAGACTCGCCACCAAAATTCCGCTGACCACCGCCGTGAACACGACCAACACAAACACACCGCCGAAGCTCCACCCGCTCACCAGGCTGTATGCCTTCATCCCCGTTATCACCGCCAGATACAAATCGTCAAATTCCCCACCATCGCGTTGGAAATCGCCATTGAATCTGCTTCGATTAAGCTTTGAAATGACGGATTCGAGTTTTTATCTTAGAGTGCGGATTACGATAATAATGTGCGCTGAAATTGATTTAATCGGCGTGAGAGGCGGGGGTGGAAGGTGCTGGCTGAAATCGGAATCGGGGGTGGAAGGTGGTGGTGGTGGTGGGGCTGGCTGGCTGGTGGTGGATGTGGTGTTGGCCTGAGGGCAAATTTGTCCACACACTTTTAGGTTTTAGGTCAAAGGTCATTTTAGTCATTTTAATTACGGTCAACACCGGTCAATGTCAGAATTGGCGTCTTAGCGTTATATTGGCACTTACATCAATTAGGTAAGGTTGTTTTTGCCTTAAAAATTATCTGAGCGTTATATTGACACTTACTCAAGTAGGTAGGGTTGTATTGGTATATATACCTTAGTTAATTATACGAAGAAAACTTATTTTTTCCCTAACAAAATATACGGAGACGACCTTATACTTATACTCCCTTTGACCCATATAAATGAGCACAATTTGACTTTTGAAACTTAATTGAATCAATAACTATTAGTATTTTTATTTACGTGTGTAAATAAATTTTAAAAATAATAATTTAAAAATATATGTTATGGTGAATCCAAAAACATATAATATGAATAGTATTACATATGTAATAATATAATTTAATAGTCAAAATTGTCTCAGTTTGATTTTTAATAGTCAAATTGTGCCAATTTATCAGAAATGATAGAAGTATATGAACGAGTACAAAAAATCACGCCGTATGCGGTTGGCAAATTTTTGATTTTGATTTTGAGTTTGGGTTTTTTGATTTTGGATTTGATTAACATTTATAAATTTTGATGGGTCAAGTGCCTTTATAAATTATACCCCTCAATTTTCGTTTATGTGTCATTTATATATCCAGTTTTTTGAAGGTATAGAGCCATGACAAACTCTTGAGAAAAATTATTTTTTCATAAGTTTATGAAAAGACGGGGTTTAATAACAATAATAAAAAGGTAAAAGGTTTTAGTTGTAATATTAAAAATTTATTCTGCAACGTGTAGTAATTATAAAGTTTATGACCCGATTAATGCAACTCAAAAATTATATCTTAATATCTTCTAATTTTCACTTTAAACATTGATCTTTCCATGAGAAGAAACACTTTTTTGAGGAGAAAAATGGTTTGATCTTGTCTCTTCGTCAGGAGTTGAAGGCTTTGGGGGAGGTTAGGTTCGATGGTGATGAGGGATCACTGAATGGATGATTGGTTGGTACTAGACTAGGTCTTAGAGTGGACTAATCCTTGGCTGTGTGACTTAATGTGTAGAAGGATTATGGCCTCTTCTGCTTATGTTCCTTGTAATTTTATAACTTAAGGGATTTTTATACTCTTTTTTATTAAGTTGAAGAACTTCATAATTCAAATTTGTTAGCACTGTTTTTTATGTATGTGTGATCTAATCCGATCATGCTAATACCTTAATGTTTTATGGGTTTGTTTTTAGAAGAGGAGGTGATAAATGGCTCTTCGTGGTCCTATGAGGCACAATCTTGTTTTAGCCACTTCATCAGGATGCTAATACCTTAATGTTTTATTGATTTTTTTTGGAAGTGGGAGTGATAGATGACACCTCGTGGCCCTATGAGACATGAACTTGTTCGAGTTATTTGAGTTAGGATCGTAAACCAATTTCCAGTATGGTGGGACTAGAGTACGAACTTAATGCTAGTTATCTGATTAATCTTGATTGTCAGTGTGTATACATCCTTTACTATTGCTGAATCATTAGTTGTTTATTATAACATGTGTACTTATTGTTAACTTGGTATTGTGAGGGATGTTTTTGAGTATGTAAACTAAATCCTACTATATGTTAAGCTTGTCATATAGTGAATGGGGTAAGTATGATTCTTAGGCTGACTAATGTGGGAGGTAGTGGAAATTATTTCCTATGTAAGATTATATCTAATGTGTTGTGTAGAATTTGTAGTAATCCTTGATACCTCGAGGTTTAATCTAAATGTTGAAATCCTGGTTGTGTGTTGGCTATTACCAATGTTGGGTATGATGGTGCATATGCTAGGCTATAGTAAATTGGGATTGTTCTTAAGGTTATTGTGCTAAAAAACTTATCAGAAAACTAATCTTCAAGGTTGGATTGTTTAAAGATCCACCGTGGGACTGTTTAAGCAGTATAATTTTTTATATAGTAAGTGTAGGTTTTCTAGGTATATCTTTCCTATACTGGCAATTGTTTTTGAAATATGTGTTTGTGACTGAATGTGTTTGGTGTGTGCAATGTGTGATTTGTGTGTGGAGGCTGGAATAGAGTGTTGCTTGTATCGCGATGCTGGTGGTTTTCCAGGCATATGTGAAGCTGAAGTTTCTTCTTTGCTGATGTGTAGTGTGTATGTTATGTGTATTTGTGTTGTGTGTGGAAAGTGGAATGAAGTATTGATTGTGTCGTGAAGCCGCAATCTCCTTTCCGCTTATGTGTGACGTGCGTGTGCGTGTTGTTTGTGTATGTTGTGTGTGGAAAGTTTAATGGGGTGCTGCTTGTGTCGCGGGGCTTGTGGTTTTCCAAGCGTACGAGAAGCTGCAATATCTTTTCTGCTAATGTATGTGTATTTTAAACAAAGATGGATTCAAACATTTTCTTGTGTTGCTACACTAGTGATTTTCCAGGAGGAATGCAGAGCTTTAACATTCTGTCTGTCATCCTTGTGTGTTAGTGTGATATACTTGGGCGAACCCGTGGTGCATGTTTTTCCGAGGTTTACTCAGTGAGGTGCATTGTGTAAGTGTTGTGGAAGTGAATGCATGTGTCAGTTAAAATTAACTGTATGTTTACTAATCCTTATTGACAGTATTTTTCGCTTTTCAAGGTTAAAACAAGGGACATGATGGGCATGGGTAGGTATAAAGTCACGGTTTTCTAGGGGCTATCATAACGTTATCCCTATTCCCTATGCCCAAGTTATCTCTACAAAATGATAATTTTTTAGGTATAATACTCAATTGTAGTTTGTTTGTGCTTGTGTTGTGATGAGTTACCCTAAAGTTTTTGTGCTTTTTTTGTTTTGTTGTTGCTAAGGTTGTGGTGAATGTGTATAACTGTAAACTTCTTTTTAGGAGCATGGTACGAGTTCCTAATGGTTTTTGTAACATGTTTAAAAAATTCTATTGGCTTATTGGTAATCTATCATGGATGGACTACATAAAGGTATTATCTATGTTGCCGGTGATGCATATTAGGGTAACGTTCTCCACCAGATTTACTAAGGAAGCTCATATGGGTTTCTATTGTATTTTTAAATTCATTATTTTCACTTAATGTAGAATGTGTAACTAACATGTTCATCTTTGTTTTGTAGGATCAGCGATTGGGATTAGGGAACTAGAGGACAGGGTTCAAGGGTGTTCTACCTCTATTGCTTCGCCCTACTTCAATGGGAGGCGAGGAATACTGAGTCGAGAAGATGCCTAGGCTCACTTTGGCTTGGCTATGAGGGACAACTAGGCTACATAGCTGACAAAGACTTTTGACTAGCTGTAGGTGTCCATTTAATCATGTGACGGCGATGATAGTATATCTATGGCGTGAAGAGTGCCCACACAGTATACTTTCCCACTTTCAAGTCGGGCGTCCCCATGGGGTCACTTTATTCGCAACACTGAGGTCGCCTAGCCTCTCCTATGGTGCAGATCGGCTGTTGTAGGAATCTGCACCAGGTCAGGTTGGCTTACAATGTCATCTTCAATTTATTTACTATGTATATATCAGTCTATTTGCTACTCTTAAATTTGTGAGATGTTTAGGATATATTATACACTACTTTAGCAAGCTTGAAGGGATAGAGTCTATCCTTTTGCTTTCCTCACGGTTTTGTTGGCTTTATGTAAGACTTCCAAGCTTTGTGTATATCAAATTTCAAATGTAATTTTAATGATGGCATTGCTCTTTGTTTTTATTCATGCTTATTTCACTCTTAACTCTGTTTCTAGCTGGACATTTTATTTTAACGTCATTTCTGGATAGGTATGTTCTATTTATAAATCAAATTTTAAACTACGCGAGGTAGTTATTTGTATTTTTTGTACTTGAGAGTGAGCGTACCTTGATTATAACGATGTAATTTTGTGATTTATTGATGTTGTGTGAATAAACCTGGTTCACTCTGCCTTTTTTTATCAATTCCTTCTTGTTCTAGGCTTTCCAATTTTCCCTAGTTCGTTTTGTCTTTTTTTGTCCAATCCTATCTGTTCGAGGCATTCTTGGTTCGTCTCATTGGTAGTTTTGTATCGTCGTATTTCATTTATGGCCAGTCCCATGGTTGGTCTGTATCGTAGTTACACCCACCAACCATGTGGCTAATTGACATTTGTTGACTGTGGTTATTAATCATATTCTGTCTTGCTAATATATATATATGACTGCTCTTGAGTTTTATTGCGATTTTAAATTTTGACATGGAATCTGGCCCCTCCAGATACCATGAAGGTTTGAGAAGAAAAAATTGATCCCCACAGATGACGCCACTGATGCGGGTAATTCCTTCCATTATATATATTTAGCATTGCCTTCCTTAGCATCTTCATGGATCCTACATAAAGGGTCCCGGGGAAGTCCCCAAGATCCTCTTTGATGCCTAAGTCAGTGAATGATTAGAGTAGTAATAGTGTTAGGAAATAAGTCATTACCCGTTTTGCTGCTCGGATAATCTATTTATGACTAGTGTATTTCATCGTTCTTGTAGATGATGGGACATGGTTTGAGATCATGGTTTAGTGAAATGATTATGGGTGAGAACCTTCTCTTTTTTTAGGTTCTCTTAGGATGGCTTGCTATAACGTGGTGCTATTAGCGAGGTTCTTTCTATTCTCCAACGAATATGCCTTTATTTGGTTAGCTAGGCTCGATGTATTATCTTTATCGTGGACTTCACATGCTTAGGGAAGGTGTATAACACAAACCAATCAAGAGAATCCAAACTTAAAGGATGAATCTCACCCATGATCGTGTCACCGAAACCATGATCCAGGAACGTGGTCCACGACAACAAAGATTATGGTAAATATCAGCTATATATAGACGGTTTGAATAATTATAAAGGTAATGGAATTTTTCCAGAGAATATTCATACATTGTTCATAAACTGACTTAGGCATCAGAGGTGGATCCCGGGGACTTCTCGGGGACCATGTTCTGTAGGTTCCACGAATCTAGCATGGAACATTGTGCTGATTCCAGATATTGTGTTGGTCTGGAAGGAATCCCCTACATCAGTGGTGCCGTTAATAGGGACCGTTTTTCTTTTCAGACCTTCATAGTTTCTGGAGGAGGCCAGGTTTCATGCCAAAAGAGGAAAAATAATACGCACAAAACCAGCTAAGCGTGATAGTGAAAAGAAATATGATGAGCATACATAATTAACAGATGATGGTTGGCCACCATAAGACACAAGGTTGGTAGAGTCAGATACTAAGACAAACTTGAAAACCTTGACAAGGTAGGAGTAAACGAGGGCAACAAGATAAACCAAGTCAAAAGACACCGCAACAATGCATCACAACATTACTTCTCCTTAACTAAGGTACGTATACACTCAGGCACGAAAAACACAAACATCAACATAGAATTTCATTCATAAAGTACTTAAGATAAAAATAATTCTACAAAAGAATTAGAACTATCATATGGCATATAATAAAATCCTTGCATAATCTAAAGAGGTTATCATGGTAGAAACCTATCCCCACAATAGAAGATGTAGACCTCGCGTAGAAACGGACATAGGACCGCCATATAATGATGACCATATATTAAACTAGAATTGGTAAAGTGTGCCGTGCTTAAACTCTCACAAAATGTAGCCAAAATCTATCAAAAAATAATACACACTAGCCAAACCTAAAAATTTCAAAGATATAACTCAATAATATCTATAAATCTTGAATGATGTGGAATACAATTCGACCATGATAAACACACATATAAACCCGAAATAGGCCCTATACATCCTTCCGATAAATGAGAGGATAAATTTCATCCCTCATTCTTGTTTACAATAGTGCCCCAAAGAACACCACTATTATAATGGTTCGAAGAAATAAGTGAATCAACAATGAGATTGCTACACTCAAAATGCTGAACCATTTAAAAAGAAGTACAGGCAGCTAAACCACCACCTGCACGGTATGACTCCTCCTCCCCACTATCATTTAGGGTGGAGCTGGGTGGCGAAGCGCAAAACCTTCAGACATTGATGCAAGAGATAACCAAAAGTCTCTGCTGAAGCTCAACCTTCGACTCTCTCAGGATCTATTGATAAGGGTTAGGGCCGAAGCTCCCCCTTCGGGTCGAAGGCCATGCTACTATTCTCCACATGGGTTAGAGGCCATGCCACTATAATCTGTTGGGACAAACCCCAACATCAAAGGGAAGATCTTCAATTCCATTTCTACCTACAAGATACACTCCCTTTCGAGGTATAATTATGGTATATCGAATGTAGGGTAATTCTATTATGGTACGACACCTATTTCTACATGGAATTTGCATACTTACCCCAACATGATTGAGAGAACTCTTAGGGATGAAGCCCTATAAATTCCAAGGTATTTGATACATGTGCTGGTTTGGAGCTGAATCAGAGGACAGGGGCTTGGGCTCGTGAGAAAGAAAGAGAGCTTCCCTCAATCCAAAGCCCAAAGGCAGTACAAGGAAGAGCTAGAAGAGCTAGGAATGAGCCACATTGGCTAACTAATTTTGTGAGGTAATTATGAGGTAATTTTGAGCTGAATAGATTCTATACTGTGATGAAAAGTTAGTTATAAATAGTGGGGAGGAGCCCATGTGAGGGTATGCAAAATCTAATTGTAATTGTGCATCAAATTGGAGATTGGGACCTCTCTAAGTGTACCCCCTTTATAATAGAACATTATCTTTTCTAATTGTTCTATCACTGGTACTTTCATCAGGTTTCTTCACCATGAAGAACGAAGATGTTGTTGCGCTAGTACAATCCATGGAGGCCAAATTTAGGGAAATCTCTCATGCCAGCTCTACGAGCAACGTGAACACTTCATGGCATTGCTCGAGGAACATCGTTCGTCTACTACAGCTCAAATTTCCCAGCTATTCTCACCGCAACGTCTAGATCGGGCCCCCAGCTAGTCACCGGCAATCGATCCTTCTTCACCGACAGCCAATCCTTCCCCGGTCGTCAACAATTTCCATTTTTCGATCGTCGTTACGGTGGTCAACGATGTCAATCCCTTGCTGTATTCCATTTGACTAGATGCTCCCCGATTCGATGAAACCAATGTGGATGATTGGGTATACAAGATTGAGAAGTTCTTCAATTTTCACCGTCTTTCCCCGAAAAATAACCTCTCGGTCATCTCGTTTCATCTCAATGGTGGAGCATCAACGTGGTTTCAATGGATGGAATGAGGAGGCGGTCTCAGCACCTGGGAGACATTCCTGATACAACTTCGAGCTTGATTCAGTTTGTCAGTTTACGAGGACCCTTTGGGTCGCATATCCAAACTGACCCAAATAGGTACGGTTGCTCAGTTTTGATATGAATTTGAAGCTCTTACGTTACGCACCACTGGAATATCTAATTCTATGTTTATGAATTTTTGGATTTGGGGGCTGAAACCTGAGATTCGTCACGAGTTGTTAATACACCCTCCGTAGTCACTTCCAGAAGCAATGATTAAATCACAACTCTTCGAAGAGTGTCGCGATGATTGGTTGGGCAGTCCGCGCCGCGAAGGGTTTTGGACCCCTGTCGGCGCTCTGGGCAGAGGTGGGGCTCCAGGACTTCTGACCGGTGCCCGTGTCGTGCCACCTTCCTAGGTGCACGAATATGGAATTGGCACCCCCAGATTCCAACTGGCTGCACCAACTCTGATGGCTTCTACTGAGCACCGCCTTCCCGTGAAGCGTCTAAGTCCAACAGAGGTAAAGGATAAACGAGACCAAGGTTTGTGTTTTACTTGTGATGAAAAGTATAACTCTAATCACCGTTGCAAGAATCGAGCCCTTTTGATGTTCATGAAGGTATCGTGGGAATTGGAGGAAGACTCATATCCTATCTACCCTTCAGTTCAAGGGGATGATGATGTACAAGAAGTGAGCCTCAACACCTTGCGACAACAAGATGACCCCAATATTTTCCGACTTCACACATTGGAATGAAATGCAAGCCAAGCTAGTAGGTCACAAATCCGAACCCTCGAAACAGGTCACTTACCCACAGTTAACTGGGCTATTGCATCAAGACTCGGTGAGCTCAATTTTTGAAGTTACTCCGGTCACACTTCCCTGCCCCAACATCGAGCAAGGGCTAGCGGAGAATGCCCCACAATTTCCTAACATTCCTTTTGAAGCAAAGGAATTGTTAGATCAGTACAACAAAGTATTTGACCCCCCTAGCGACCTTCCTCCTCCTCGGTCTGTTGATCATCGAATTTTCCTACAGCCTGGTTCAACTCCTGTCAATGTACAACCGCACCATTATCCTTACATTCAGAAGGATGTCATGGAAAGGTTGGTCAAAGAGATGTTGAGTGATGGTTTAATTCGTCACAGTACAAGACCATGTTGAGGATGGTATGTGGCGCTTTTGTGTCGATTATCGTGCTCTCAATGCCACCACCATAAAAGTCCGCTTCCTAATTCCGATGATTGATGAGTTGCTCGATAAACTGGGTGGCACAACTATCTTTTTGAAGCTGGACTTACGCTCAGGGTATCACCAAATTCGTATGAATCGGCGCGACATCCACAAAACAAAATTTTGCACTAACAAAGGCCACTACGAGTTCCTCGTTATGCCCTTTGCCTTTTCGAATGCTCCTTCAACATTCTAGGCAGTAATGACCGAGCTCTTTTGGCCATTCCTATGCCACTTTGTCATTGTCTTCTTCGATGACATTCTTATCTACAGTATGAACTAGCTCAGTCATAAAGGCCATCTCAAAGCTGTATTGCAATGCCTTGTCGTAAACTCATTTTTTTTGCAAAGAAGAGCAAATGCGTTTTTTTCTGATGTTGCATCGACTATCTAGGTCATGTTGTATCTTCTGCAGGTGCTAGCGCTGATACATCAAAGATTGATTCCATGCCCCAATGGCCAACACCGAAGAACATTAAACAACTCCGTGGTTTTCTTGGCTTAACCGGCTACTATCGACGGTTTGTGGCTCATTATGCCACCCTGGCTGCCCCTCTCACCGGTTAGCTCAAGAATGATAGTTTCATCTAGACGGATAAAGCTTCGAAGGCTTTTGAGACTCTAAAGAAGGCCATGACTTGTACTCCGGTATTGCACCTTCCAGATTTTTCTCAGCATTTTGTGGTCGAAACAGATGCATCCAACACTGGGATTGGCGGGGTTCTCATGCAGAGAGGCCATCACATTGCTTTCTTTAGCAAGAAATTAGGGCCTCATTTAATTGGAGGCTTGACATATGTGCGGGAGCTCCGTGCGGTGATTGAAGCAATGTACAAATGACATCAATACTTGTTGGGACGTCATTTTATACTATGAATTGATCACAAGAGCTTGCGAAGATTGTTAACTTAGGTCATACAAATGCCGGAGAAGTAACATTATGTTCAAAAACTGACGGGGGTTCGATTTTATGATAGAGTACAAGACCGGTGCTGAGAATTCTGTGGCCGAGGCTTTGTCATGACGAGATGTAACCAAAGTGGCCAAAATTTTCATGCCCATATCCTCAAGTAAGTATCACTTCCTTGATGATTTGCGAGCTGAAAATGCCATTAGCGAAGAAATACAGAATATTATACTGCTGCTGCAAGCTAGTCCCAATGAGGATTCACCATTCACTGTTCGCGACGACACAGTTTTTCATCGAAACAGGCTGTAATTGGGTAGAAATTCCTCTCTCAAAATTCCTATAATGCGAGAATTACATGAAACACCGTTAGGAGGCCATGCCGAGGTTAATCATACCATTGCTCGACTCTCTGCAAATTTCTTTTGGAAAGGATTACGCAAAGATGTCACCACCTTTGTGGACATTTGTGTGGTGTGCCAAACCGTTAAGTATTCGACTTCACCTCCATTGGGTCTTTTACATCCACTTGAAACACCAGAGCGAGTGTGGGAAGATATAGCAATGAACTTCATCGTCAGACTGTCCATTTCCTCTGGTTTCACAGCCATCTTGGTAGTGGTTGACATGCTTTCTAAATATGCCCATTTTGGTCCACTACCGACCCAGCATTTAGCTTCTCAAGTTTCTGAACTATTTTTTTCAATGGTGATCAAATTATATGGCCATCCGTGAACCAATATTTCCGACCGAGACCCAATCTTCACAAGTCACTTTTGGCGTAGGTTATTTGAGCTCACATGCACTACTTTGAAGACCAGTTTTGCATACCCCCCAGAAACAGACAACCAGACAGAGGTGCTTAATCGGTGCCTTGAACAATATTTACGGGCATTCACGTCTGACTACCCGGCAAGGTGGGATTCACACTTGATGTTTGTTGAGTTTCATTACAACACTAGCTTCAACTCCCTGATTGGTATGACTCCCTGTCAATCTATTTATGTACGCCTTCCTCCTACCATTCCGGCATACACAACGGGAACCACGGTTGTGCAAGTATTAGATGACATGCTGACAGACCGAGGAGCATTGATAACTCATCTTCGGGAGAACCTCCATCGCGTTCAGAACCGGATGCAACTGGTGGCCAGCCAGAGACGTCGCGATTTTAGTTTTCAGATTAGGGAACTTGTATTGGTGAAGCTGAAGCCATACAGACAATATACAGTTGACAAGCGCCTCAACTCCAAAATAGGCAAGAGGTATTTTGGTCTATTTACGATTATTTCCAAAGCTGGTCCAATAGCATACACCCTTCAGTTACCTTCAGGGAGTTGCATCCACCCTACATTCCATGTCTCTCTTCTCAAAGCCTTCAAAGGTGAGAAACCTCCTGTGAGTTATCCACTACCTGAGACCAGTAAGGGAAATGATCCAATCCTCACACCAACAACCAATATAGCATCCCGGATCTTGACAGAAAATGGTACTCATAGGCGCCAAGTTCTTGTTCAGTGGTCAGCTAGCTCCTTCGAGGATGCCACGTGGGAGGAGTGGCCGGAGTTCAACTCACTTTATGAACTATCTGACCTTGAGGACAAGGTCATTTTTTGTGACGGGGAAGTGATATGTGGGCTGGTTTGGAGCTAAATCAAAGGACATGGGCTTGGGCTCGTGAGAAAGAAAGAGAGCTTCCCTCAATCCAAAGCCCAAAGGCAGCACAAGGAAGAGTTAGAAGAGCCAGGAATGAGCCACGTTGGCTAACTGATTTTTTGAGGTAATTATGAGCTGGATAAATGCTATACTGTGATGAAAAGTTAGTTATAAATAGTAGGGAGGAGCCCATGTGAGGGTATGCAAAATCTAATTGTATTTGTGCATAAAATTGGAGATTGGGACCTCTCGAAGTGTACCCCCTATATAATAGAACATTCTCTTTTCTGATTGTTCTATCAGTATTCACCCATTCTATTCATTCAATTCTCAATACTCAGATAGAATACTTCTGGTCTGACTTTGACATCAGAGCTTCTTTTCTTGGCCACCCTATGGAGTTTGGTTTGCAAGTTCGATACATTGAAACAAGTTTTGACTATCAGATCGCGATTTGAAACGCATCACATATCATTGTACTTGATTGAATATAAAAGATATTTTTAGTAGGTTAGACGATGCCCACCAATTACCCACCACAACTATCCTTACCTTCACATTCACCATCCTTACTTACACCCTCAACTATATAAAAAATTACCATCATTAGCAACCACACCATACCTGCTGCACCAGAACCACCGCACATAAAACAACACATACCACCACCGTGGCCAATTACACACCCCAATTTATACATAAAAAACCCTTCAATTCTCCAACTAAATTTAAAATGATGGTAGGATTTTCCAATCCCAGAAAAAATATTTGATGGGTTGGTGAATTTTTGCACCATGATCACCACACCACTAAATCGAAAAGATTGTTGGATTACCTTAGTACAAAATAATTTTGGTAGGATGTTTTTGAAGGGTAGGTAGTTTATTAGTTTTTTAATTTATTTTTTAAACAACTTAATATGAGGAAATTTGGTGATCTTTCTTTCATTTGTATTGACCGATCTTGTTAGTGATATAAAGGTTTATGTGAACTTTAAAAAAATTGGGATTCTAAGTGGCACTTATGCAAAAAAATCAGGGGAAAAGTACACTTTGCTCCATTATAAATTAAATTTATTATAAAAAATTTAGTTAATTAAAATTCCCAGTTACATAATTGATCAATCGATTTTAATTTATTAAATTTAAATTTTAAAAAATAAATTAAAATAAAATAAACAAATAAATATCTTCAATAATAATCAACCTTTAACTTTAACCTTTAACCAAAAAAATCAAAAGCATTTTTAAAATTTGGTTATACAAGTTAGACAGATGATAAGGTGTGAAGTCTCATACCTCTTCGTAGAAACATCTCAATTGTCTGGGATTAGTTAAATCTCAACCATCCTGAATCAATTATGAGAAGGAACATGCTGATTCAAGATTAAAGATTAGCAAATCAAGTGGATGAGAAAAAAGGGTAGGCGCACACATCTGACATCCACGATGTGCACGTCTCCTCTGAAATGAAGTGGAAAGGGCGACGTTTTGTCGGACTGAGAAATATCTATAAAATGATAATACTATCTCCTTTATACCCAAGTCATTACTCACTACTCTAATAACATGCCTTCTCCAATCCAACCAATTCGATTGCCAGAGCTTAGTCCCAAGAGTGATTCTAGCTAAGTCCTCTCTATTTCTTTAACGAATACCACCTGTGATTGTGGGGGTTTGACGGACCCCTACCAGTTTATTAATTAAAAATTATAAGGTACAAGAAAAGAGGGGGACATAAAGCCCTACCTCGACAAAAAGATATAGTTGCGTTTCTAATGCTATAGATATATCTGATCTAGCCTAAATAAGCACAACTATTTTTCAAAACTATCCCTAGCGAAAATATTACAATAATCAGTAATGTTTAGTACAGGAAAAAGTTATGTTCATGGAAAAAACTAACACATGGAAATGATATGGCATCTAAATGGATTTTGCTCTGAATACAGTTTGGTTGACCTGTATAATCAAACATGTTATTTACCTGGAAGCTGGCTGATTTGGTTAAGGAATCTGCTACTGAGTTGGCTTCCCTGTAAATGTGATCAATTGAATAATCCATCTGGCTGAGTAGCAACCAAACGTGTCTGAGTTCCCGTGTGATCATCCAATGTGCTTTGTATTGCTTGTTGATTATGTTGACAAGGAGCTCTGATGAAATATTGGGTTGAATGCAGAGTTGAAGTCCATATAGCATTGTAGCAGATTTGGCTTGCAGATAGGAGCATGAAGGCAAAGCTTTCATAGCAGCAATGATATTAAGACCGTTGTTATCCCTGAGTATAATCCATCTCTTGCCATTCCATTGGTTGAAAACGATCCATCTGTGTTAAGTTTAAAGTGTTGTGGCCTTGTCCAAGAGAATTTTTTGTTTTACCTTTTTATATTAGTCATGTATAACAATAATCTAGGACCGAGAGCAGAAGACAAATCCAAAATACAAGGCAATCTCATACACTATAGGATATCATTGATCTGAATAATAACATTCTTGAGTATGTGGTCACTGGAAGGTTTGGTTTCTTCAAAAGAGAATTTATTTATAGCTTTCCAAATGTACCAAGTGACTAGGTTAGGCAATATCTTGATTATAAAGCTGAATTCCTTGTGTTTTGAAGGCATGTTCCAGTATTGAAAGAATTTGTCCCATAGAAACTCAATCTGTGTTAAGGTTAAATGTAGAACCTTATCAATGTTATACCATATTTTCTTAACCACATTGTAGGAGTTAAAAATATGATGGATTGATTCTCAATATTTCCTACAGAAGTAACAAATAGATGGAAGACAGAAGGAGAAGTCTTCCAAACATCAGGTAGAGCAATTAATCTATTCAACAATCTCCAATTGAAGAAACTTATTATTATTTTGGAATATTTGGAGCTTAGAGATGTTTGAAATACTGAAATTTCATTCTTTTGTGTCTTATGATCTCATAAGAAGATTTTAAATTGAATTCTCCATTCTGATTTGGCTTCCATACCATAATATCCTCATAATTTTGGTTCAAATGGTAAGTTCGTTTCAAATTTTGGATCACTAATTATGGAAATTTGGGAGTTAAAAGTTGCATAAATGAATGCTATTCCTTTAAGAAGTCAGAGACTATCAAGTCTGTAAAAGGAAGCTCTGAATCAGCTTCCCAAAATGAAGAAAGTGGACTTGAATTTGTCCAGTTGGCTTCCCAGAAAGAAACTTGTCCATTCCATAAGATTATTCTGGTGTTTGGCATAGATATGTCATGCACTTCTTTGATTCTATTCCATGTTCTTTTTTTGTGTGGTGGTCAGGCATTGACCACATGAATTTTGTCCGTAGAGACTGCCCCATTTGTAGCTTCCACCAAAGTTTTATTAAAAATATTTTAGTCATTGTGCACAAGTTTTTAAGACCTAAGCCATTTTCATCTTGATGATAGCATAACTTGGTGTAAGATCTCCAGATCCTTTTTGATTTGTTGTTATTAGAGTTTGAATTCTATAAAAATGTAGCCAAAATTTTGCGAATTAGGTCTATTATGTGATTAGTTGGCTTAGGGATGGCAAAATAGCCCGTAAGTCGCGAGTTAAATGAGTTATCTATTTTTTTTATCCCAGGTGGGTATGGGTAAATTGGGTAATGAGTTAAATGGGTAATGGGTTAAATGAGTATTTGAAAAATATGGATTGAGCGAGTTGGGTTTGTGGGTTCACCGCGGGTATACCATATGGGTAAACCAGCAGGTTTCAACCCATATTTATTTGTATATAAAGCCATATGGGTCAATATATGAGTTGAAACCCACGGGTTTTACCCATATGAGTTGAAACCCGCAGGGTTTACCCATATGAGTTGGTATATAAACCCACATATGTTCATATATGGGTTGAAACCTGCAGGTTTACCCATTTTTCTCCCATGTGTTGAATATATTTTTACCCGTGGGTTGGCGGGTTTCAACCCAACCCATTTTTGACCCATCATAAAATGGGTCAAAATGGGTCATACCCATATTTTTAACAATCCATTTTACCCAAACCGTATTTGACCCGACCACCCATTTACCACCTCTAAGTTGGCTTTTGGACTGTGATTAAGTGTAATGGAATTGATGACAAAACATGTTTCATTAGGATCATTCTCCGAGATAGCAACTTGTTTTGCCATGAATTAATTCTCGATTGGATAAAAGTTACCATATTTAGAAAGTAGATATTTTTTGCTCAACCAGTAAAGATAGGGCTTCCTGTTGAATGGTAGATTTCCTTTTAACATTTTGGTTTTAGACTTAATGGTATTAATGATTTGTTGGGAAGTGTGTTTTGATATGAAGAATGAAGAATTTTCAAATTTTACTTTTTGGCCGGTGGCCATCTCATATGATTTTAAGAATATGATTATTGTTTGATTTCCAGATTTGGTATATTTTAGAAAAATGGTTGTATCATCAGCAAATAAAAGATGAGATATTTGCAGCATCTGTGGTGGTAGTTTGTAATACTGAAGTGATGAGTACCTAAATAGGAAATTCAGGTTTCTTAAGCATGCTTCAGCTACAATCACAAAGAGCAGAGGGGATAGAGGATTCTCTTGCTTAAACCCTCTAGATGCTTGGAAGAAACCAAAAGGGGTTCCATTAATCAGTATTGAGAAAAAAGCTGAACTGATATTTCCCAGGATGAGTTTAACCAAAATTTCTGAAAAGCCTAACTGGTGGAGTATTTTCTATATGTAACCTATAAAGAGAGAGTTTACATTGGTTGACGAATGGCAGTTTGGTAATTAATCTGATCTTCAATGACATTTGAGACTTTTCAGCGTTTTTGTCGAATCTCTCCCTACCTTCTTCCCCTCTTCTCGCTGACATGATTAATCCGGAATTTATGGCGTGATTTTTGCCAGAGAATGAGGATTCACAGCATTCACATTTCCTCCCCCTTCAAAACTTTCAATCTCCGCTCCACTTTCTCTAGATTCTTCCACTCCTCCATTATATTTGTTCGTATTTTGTGATTATATTGCATGGATCTGTGATCTGAAATCTGGGTTCTTGCTGATTTTTGGATTCATATTCTTTGATTTGAAGATTTAGCAGAAAAAGAAATTTGAAAAATGGGAAGCTCTGGATTTTTATGGAAGTTGAACGATCACCCGAGCTTCCAAAAGACAAGATTATTGCTATGATTGTTCTTGATGTGTGAGGTGAGGCTCACCCCGACAAGTACAACTGTATTCATGTTGTTGAGACCCCTGTGATGGATTCCCTCAAGAATGTAAGGATTTGTTCTTGCTGATTTTTGGATTCACGTTCTTTGCATTTGCTGTAAATTAGGATGTGTTTTTTGATGGGTTTTTGTTGTTTGGTGGAAAAAGGGTGCTCCTGAGCATTGGAGGTTGGTGAAGGCTCATGGTAAGGCTGTGGGGCTACCCACAAATGATGATATAGGGAACAGTGAGGTTGGGCACAATGCTCTTGGAGTTGGAAGGATCTTTGCTCAGGGGTAAGATTGACTTACTTGTTTTTGTAGTATGTTTTTGTTTGTTGGACATTTTTTTATTGGTTTTGGTGGTAATGAATGTTAAGAACAATAATTATGTTATCTGATTGTTAGAACTTATTGGGATTGTGATTATGTTTCACATGGAGCTAAAAATTGAGCTTGTGTGCTAATAATGCCATACTCTCCTTTTATTGTCAACTTTGATCTTGAAATGTTTTGTAGTGGGATTTGGTTGGATTATAGTGTATAATTCAATATATAAACTTGTCATTATTTTATTTGCGCGAACTAACGATATCGGGGAGTACATTAAGGTGCAGAATCAAGACTCTTAATGCGGAATTGAGGTAGTAACTCTTTAATGCCATTGTAATTCTATGCTTTAAATGAATTGCTGATAATTGTATGTTGATCATATGCTTCTATCTTGCATTAAATGCTACAAACTCCTATTGGAGCTCTGGACTGGAGGCAAGCAAGTTAGTCAAAGTCCTAAAGTACTTGGTTTCATAGGATTAAATTGAAACCAGAGTCTATATAGCCTAGTTAATATGCTGTTTTAAGTTAAGGCAAGCAAGTTAGTCAAAGTCTAATGTACTTGGTTTTCTTGGGATTGAATTGAAACCAAAGTCTATATAGCCGAGTTAATGCGCTGTTGTAATTTTTTTGTTAATTCTGCACCTTAAATGAAATTCTCACAGAGGATTAATCTGAAATTTTACTTGAACATTTGGTGCAGTGCAAAGCTTGTTGACATGGCTCTTGAGAGTGGAAAATTTTATGAGGCCGAGGGTTTCAACTATATCAAGGAATCTTTTGCAAGTTACACATTGCAACTCATTGGATTGCTGAGTGATAGTGGCGTGCACTCTAGACTTGACCAGCTGCAGGTATTGGTTTTTAGCCATAATAACTTTTAAAAATCTGTTCGGAGCAAGAATGAATTGTAATATGCCCTCAGCAGAAATTCTGGACTGGACTGTAACTGTTTTTTCCTTCTGGTTTTGGTTGTAGTTGCTGCTTAAAGGTGCCAGTGACTATGGTGCCAAAAGAATTGAGTCCATTGTTTGATTGATGGGCGTGATGTGTTGGACGATTCAAGTATCGGCTTTATGGAAACACCGGAGAAGGATCTTGCCGATTTGCGAGCTAAAGGTATTGATGCTTAAGTTGCTTCTGCAGGAGGCCGTATGTATGTCACAATGGACTGTTATAAGGTAAGACTACAAGCCCCCACCCCCTCGTATTGGATTTAATATAATATGTTTTGTCTGAGAGTAGCCCCGTCTTGGATTTAATATAAAAGTCTGATAGTTAATTTATCTGAACGTAATACTGAGATAGCAATATTTATTACTGGCATTATATTTTGAATCCTGAAGGATCTATTCCAGCTATAGAACATTGTCACGGATATGATGTTCAAGTTTTGCCAAATGAATATATAATATTCCTAACTATACCTTAATCTTTACGTACATGCAGAATGACTAGGAGGTTGTAAAGAGAGGTTAGGATGCTCAAGTTCTTGGTGAAGCTTCGTACAAGTTAAAAAATCCCGTTGAGACAATCAAGACTCTAAGGACAGAGCAGAAGCCTAAACCTGATGGCCAGTACTTGCCTCCATTTATAATTGTCGATGACAGTGGAAATGCGGTTGGCCCTATTGTTGATAGTGATGTGGTTGTGACTGTCAACTTCCGTGCCAATCGCATTACTATGCTTACAAAGGCCCTAGAGTATGCTGACTTTAACAATTTTGATCGAGATCGATTCCCCAAGATTCGTTATGCTGGTATGCTTCAGTATGATGGTGAACTGAAACTACCGAGTAAATACCTTGTTTCTCCTCCTGAGATTGACAGGACACCTGGTGAATATTTACCATACAATGGTGTTAAGCCCTTCGCTTGCAGGTTAGTTGATTACATTTTCAGCATCTGCTGTGTGTTACTTTAGTCGCATGTATTAGCACTACTTTTTCATCATACGATTTTGCGATGAACTTGGCCTGAATAATTATCGTTATTGCTCCTTGACAGCGAGACTGTGAAATTCGGTCACGTAACC
>JAULKM010000011.1:277774-305538 GCA_032355605.1 Rubia tinctorum | reverse complement strand
AAGTTTTATTATGCAACGTGTAGTAGTTATAAATTTTATAACCCGGTTCATACAACCCAAAATTTTTATCTTAATTTTTTCTAATTTTCACTTTAAACCTTGGTCTTTCCATGACTTATGGAAAGACCGTCTTTCAAGAGACGGACTCTTATTTAAAATTCAAATAAATATATTAAAAATAAATTTAATTGAAATGAATAAACATCAATTTATAGCACTAAAATACACATCAGATTGAAATAGTTAACCATCAAATAAAAACATTAAAAGTACACTAAATTATGTTAGATAAACATCAAATAAATATTAAATATAGACATTAAACAAATAAAGTGAAACATCATATAAATACAAAAAAATTTAAAATTAAACATCAATATATACTACAAGATACACATCAATTTGAAAAAAATAAAACATCAAATAAAAATATTAAAATAAACATTAAAATAGTTAAATATTAAACATAATACTAAAATAGGGATTAAATTAGAATTAAAAACCAAACAAATAATATATAATTAGAATAGGTAAACATCAAACAAAAGCACATATCAATTTTAAAAAATTAAATTGTGCACCAAAATGTGGCACTATATCAAAAACAATAAAACATCAGTATTAAAATTTTAAAAAACTAGTTTACACCATTAAAATATCAAAGGATATATTAAATGAAGGTATAATATTCAGAAAAAAATCAATATTAAATATTTACAATGACGCGCTGAAACTCTAACACAACAATCAAAATGAAAGTATAAACTATAAATCAAAATTTAGGATGATAAAATACCCCTAACTAGTGCCAAAATGTATAGAGTATCAAAGTTTTAACAAATAAACACATGATATACATTAAAAGATCGTGATTTAGCTTTAAACACATGATTTTAGTAAAAAAAGACTTTTGGTATAACATCACAAGATTTGGTACTGAAAATGAAATATCAAACCCAGTATTAAAAACGCGTGCATTGCGTGAAAATGGGTAGAAAATTTGATCTGCGAATTTCTCCGACACGGATTCTTAACCCGTGAAATTCTTATGACCCAGAATCATTAATCCCCAATTATTTCTTCATGGTGTTTGCCCATCGAGTTGCTTCGTGGGTGTCCGGTTGATCAAATAAGCAGTAGTAAGTACACATTCGCCCCAATACTTAGTAGGAAGATTGACTTGAAAACGCAAAACACAAGCCACATTTAACAAATGGCGATACTTTCGCTCAACACGACCATTCTGTTGTGGTGTATCAACATAGATGTTTCAAAAATAATCCCAGACTTGGCAAAGTAGGATCTAGAAGATAGAAAATTTGTACCATTATTAGCCCGGATATGCCTAACCTTGCGGCCAAACTGATTCTTGATCAAGCAAAAATTTCAAAAAATATAGATGATACATCAGACTTAGCAACTAATAAATAAACCTAAACAGATCGGGAATAATCATCAACTATAGTTTTAAAAAAATAAAATGCACCACTAGAAGATGGTGTTTTATAAGGACCCCAAACATCACAGTGTATTAATTAGAATAGAGAGCTAGCATTCGAAGAACTCAAAGAAAAAACTATGTCTAGTCTGTTTTTCTCTATGACAGCCGGAGCAAGGAACGTAAACATTATTTGTGCTAAAATCAAGAGTAGAAACAGAAAACACCGTAGATGAGGGATTCCCAGGACGCTGATGCCATAAATCAGAAGAAGAAACTGAAGCAATTGTCGGAATAGACTGCGAGATATGAGGACGAACATTCGTATCCAGCAGACGAATCCAATAAATCCCCCCTTGCTGTTTACCCACACCAATCACAGTTCTCGTACTGATTTTCTGTAAAAAGCAATAATTTTCAGTAAACAAAGCTAGACATTTTTAATGCAGATAACAATATAAAACATGATAATAAATGGCATTGCAGGGAAGGTATGTCGAGTACATGAGTAAGGGTAACATCCCCAAAGTGAATAGAACAGTATTGGGTTGCAGATGACACATAACCATCATGCAATGTAACATTCACAGAATGAACAAAAATAGCGATATCAATCAGAGAACCCTTGTCACCGAGGCTCCCGAATCAAGAATACATGGTAAAGTAGACTTACCTGACCCAAGGTCAGACATATCATTAAACTGATTAAATACATGCAGCGTCGTACTTCAGGGGTATGTCATGCGGCAGCGGCATGGTGGCAAAGAGGTGACACAGCAGTGTTGGCGAAGGGAGACGGAGTTGGGCGGGTGGCGAAGGCCGGTCCACCATTTTCGGCGGCGGTGGTTGGCTGGTTCAGCACTGTCTTCTTGGTTTTTTGGTTCAATTCTTTGAACCAATCTGGTACTCCATTGAGCTTGAAACATGTATCTTTGTTGAAACCCTTGCAATTACAATGTGTACAGATCTGATTCTTGCGATCAGATGAAGTGAGAACAACTAATGAAGAACCCGAAGGCGGTGGGAGTTGTGCAGCATACTCCATAGAGTCAATCGAAGTCTCACAAGATCGAACAACGGCTCTGTGATTCTCCTCCTGAGCAACAAGGGCATATACACGCATAACTTGTGAAACTGGATCGGTGGTCATGATATTGGATCGCAAGGTGCATTAGCCTTCATCAAGACCCATGAGAAATTGGTAAATCATATCTTTCTCACATTCTTGGAAGGCATTGGCAGCATGGTTGCTAGTGCACAGTGGTTTACAAGCTTCACAGGTGCAAACTAAAGGATGCCTAAGGGAGTTGTAATCACTAAACATCTTCTTCGTTTTTTCAAAATAAATGGCAATAGCTTGAACATTCTGCTGACAGTTTTGGATATCTTCACGCATCTGAAGAATTTTTGGACCGTTCCCAAGGGTAAAATGCACCTTGAGATCATCCCACAGTTCCTTAATTGCGGCATAATAGCCAGTAGAAGAACGCAATGGTGGATCTAAAGTCTGTAAGAACCAACATACCATGGTAGCATTAATTCTAGGCCATTCAACCACATCAGGTTGATTATCTGGAGGTTTGGTAATGGTTCCATCAATGAAACCAACATTTTTCTTGGCAATCATAGTGCCACAAATGACGTTAGATCATTCAAGGTAATTCTCTTCTCATTTAAGTATGATGGGACAAATTGACGAACTAGGGCCGTCGGTAGTACTGAGGAAGTAGGGATCATGCAGAGATCGGCCAGTAGGAATAGATCCCCTAGAGTTAGACTACAGTTGCAACTGTTTGAGTAAAGCTGCAATCACATCGGTGGCGTTGAGGTTTTGTAGCTTGTTAGTCCCAGCTTCAGCAGCGATGCAGGCTTGCTCAGCAGCATCAGAACTAGATGCAGGAGCAAATATTATTATAGATCAACAGCAGAGGGAAGATCGCCGGTATGGACAATGCGGCGGAGCGTGAACTTCACGACGGTGGCGCGTGATCAGCAAGACGACATGTGACTTACACACGCAGGCTGACAGAGGGAAACAGAGGACTGGCAGTGGCGGATCGGAGGTGGTAGATTGGAGGCGGCAATCGGTGGACGAGCGCGAGCAGATGAGCGACAACATTGGATCGGCGGAGGCACGTGAGAGGACGCACGGCTAAGATTAGCGGCGATGGGGCTCGAAAAAAACACCAGAATTTATTCTTAGGTTTTTAGGATTTTATGCTCTGATACCATGAAGAATTTAGGGGTAATAATTGCGTGCTTGTATTCATACTCCAAGGTAAATTTTATAATAGTACAAATGACCTAAACACAATTGGAAAATGAATCTAATCTAATTACAATTACAAGTAATATTCACAGTGTATTTATATTCCTTAATATATGCCAAACACCTCCAAAAGTGGTATTTGCACACTGATCCCTCCTTCCTCTCCCAAACTTTCTTAAATAAACACCTCCAAAAGTGGTATTTGCACACTGATCCCTCCTTCCTCTCCCAAACTTTCTTAAATAATGTTTAGAACCCCATCTCTAATTAAAATTTATAATATTGCACATTAATCATTGGTCTCACTGTAAGACGGTGTCGCACAAAACTTTGTCAAATTATGTTTATTTGATGTTTAACTATTTAAATTTTAATGTGTATTTTTAGTTTCTTTAAATGATGTTTAACCATTCTATTTTGATGTTTAGTTTTTAGTATTTTTATTTGATGTTTATATTTTGAACTTTTATTCAATGTTTAACCATTCTAATTTGATGTTTATTTTTTATCATTTTTATTTGATGTTTATTTTTTAGCATTTTTATTTGATGTTTATATTTTTGAACTTTTATTTGATGTTTAACCATTCTAATTTGATTTGTATTTTTAGTGTTTTTATTTGATATTTAACTATTTTTATTTCATGTTAGTGTTTATTTGATGTTTTAATATAGTATTTGATTTTTTTATTTGATGTTTATATTTTTTTAATCTTTTATTAGATGTTTAACCATTCTAATTTGATTTGTGTTTTTATTGATTTTAGTTGATATTTAACTATTTTTATTTTATATTAGTGTTTTATTTTATGCTTTATTATATTATCTTTATTTAATGTTTAAATAATTTAATTTGATATGTATTTTAGTATTTTAATAAGATGTTTTACTACTCTCTCCATCCCACAAAAAAATGACATGTTTATTTTTCTAAGTCAAATTCGTTAAACTTTATCCCTATATATATGGGAGGATTCATGTGAGACAACCCATTTATGTGAGACTGTCATGTCATGTGATACAACCATCTTAAACCATTGAATCATACAATTTAACGGCTTGGATTGATAGTGCCATGCTAAAGCCCGCGAATATTATAGAACTAATTGGCTCATCCCAAAAAATAAACTCTTCGACAAAAGACCTCAACTCTTTCTCCTTTATTCTAGACCGGCCGCCACCGGCACCACTCCATTCACCCCCACCACCTTAGCCCCTACAATTTAACCTTCATTATTTTCAATTTCTGCTATTTCACAACCAATTCGTGTTGCAGAGATTTTGCAAGATTTTAATGGAGTCATGGTGATATACCAACAACGACGGCAGGGAGATGACAATTGCGCTGAGCTATATTGACGACGGTGGGTTTTGCCGCTGGGGATCTTCAAAGAGAAAATGAAGAGTTGCATCTTATGGTACGGAGCTTCTAAGAACTCTAAATGTTGAAGCCGTTGTGGACATTGTTTAGAGGTGCAGAATCAAGGGTTGGTTCTAATTGTTCGTACTTTGGATTGTGTCTTGATTGTGGCGGTGGAGAAAGGCCTAGTTAAAGTTGCTTACAATGTGTTTGTAGAAATGTGTCACACAAGTTTTGATAGAATGCATGAAGTTTGTGTGTGTAGATTTTGATTTCACTCTTCTAGCCTTCTTAAAATGTACTGCATCTATTTAGCATATACAGTACTCTTAATGCACAAATAGTGTGGATGAATCATATTTCTTTATGTTTAATGTTTTGTAGGATGAAATTCTTATTCTTTCACCAACCAAATGAAGTCTCATTTCTTTTTGAATTCACGTGCATTATGAAATAAAGCGCAAAAAACATGAATGTTATTGTTTCCACTGGTGCAAAACTGAACACAATGAATGTTACACATAATGAGTTACTACTCCCTGCGATGAGTGTGCTCTTCTGGCTATTAAGGCTCAGATCACATAACAAACATTAGCAAAAAATTGGACAGAGGATTTATACGTGAAGTAACTATCATCCCACATGAAATTGGACATTTGAAATGATTGAGAAGTTTACACATGCAGCTCAACAAATTAAGTGGGAAGATTCCTGAGAGCTTAGGATATTTTACCAGACTGGAAAAATTTGTTCTGCATTTTAACAGTCTCAACGGACGTATTAGTTAAGCTTATACTCTAAGCACCAAGTTTTTTTAGTAACACATATAGTATGTTATTAAAAAAAAAGCACGTATGAGTTACATTTGAAACACTTATAAGTGGTGGTTAAAATACCTACTAGTTATACCCTAAACACTAAGTTGTTTCCGTAGCACACACAAGTTATAAAAGAAGAACCTACATTTTACATGTGAAGCACTTACAAATGATGGTTAAGGCACCTACGAGACAAGTTATTTTTGTAGCACACACTAGTTGCAAAAGAAACACATATGGGTTACATTTGGACCACTTACAAGCACCTACGAGTTATCCTCTAAGCACCAAGTTTTTTCCGTAGCACATACAAGTTATAAGAGAATCACCTACGAGCTACATATGAAACACGTACAAAGTGAGGGTTGAAGAACTTATGAGTTGTACTTACGCATTACACTTACCAAGTTGTTTTGTAGAACTGAAGCACTGACAAATTAAATTTGAAGTACTTACAAGTGATGCTTGAAGCACATACGAGTTGTATTCTAATCACCAAGTTGTTTTCATAGAAAATAAGCACCTATGAATTACACTTGAAGCACTTAAAAGTGATGCTTGAAGCACTTAAAAGTGATGCTTGAAGCACTTAAAAGTGATGCTTGACACACCTACGAGTTGTACTCATAAGCACCAAGTTGTTTTCGTAGCACAGAAGCACCTACGTGCTACATTTGACGCACTTACAAGTGATGCTTGAAGCACAAGTTGTACTTTAACTACCAAGTTGTTTTCGTAGCACTACGGGTTACATTTGATGCACTTATAAGTAATGCTTGAATCACCTACGAGTTGTTCTCTAAGCACCAAGTTATTTTCGTAGCATAGAAGCACCTACAGGTTACATTTGAAACACTTACAAGTGATGCTTGAAGCACATACGAGTTTTATTCTAAGCACCAAGTTTTTTTGTAGCACAGAAGCACCTACGGGTTACATTTGAAACATTTACAAGTGATTCTTAAAACGCCTACGAGTTATACACTAAACACAAATTATGACTTGTTTGAAGGTGTAACCTTTTAGCCCTTATGTTTTGACTAGCTGCAAGCACTATTAAAACACCTACACATAATACTCCAAGCACCTACAAGACTTAAGAAGGAACCCACAAGTATAGTTTAAAGCACCTCTAAGATTTAAATTGTACTTTTAGGTATTACAATAAAAACTTGAAAATTTTATACTTATGATGTGCTTAGAGTATGTTTTGAAGGTGTTTCAAGTATGGCTTCTAGGTGTTTGAAGTGTCACTTGTTCATGCTTCGCTTTTCATTGATCCTATTTCTGCACTAGTGAATGGAGAAAAGGTGCACAACAGCAGCAGGGGTAATTTGAAGATCCTCTAACATCTCAAGGAAAGGAACAACCCACGATGAATTTTTCACATGGCATTCGCTCTACAAAATCTCGACAACAAGAACATCAGAGGAGGCTGTAGGCATTGAGATAACATATGCTCCAAGGCATTAATCTCCTTGAAGCTCAGCCAAGGTTTGGAATGTATCTAAAACATCGAAAATTTCTTCGGTTTTTTGAAGGTCAAGTCCGAATAGTGACCTCTTGCCATTAAGTTCAAATAAAAGCCATTTCTACTTCTTCTCTTCTGACTCATCTCTGTAAGAACCAATTTCAAAGTACTTGATAGTTGCATTCAGGACATCTGCGTGGCTGTATGATTCTTACCTAACATCAAGCTTTACAAGTGAGAGTTCAAATATGGATAATTGTCTCAAGAAATCCAAAAGAGTACCATCAGCAATAGGCTGGTCACCACAAGCACACAGAGATTGGTATAGCATAGTTCCAATGGCTTCAAAATCTATAAAATAAAAGGACACTTCATCAATAATTATGGAAGAAACTATAAGGTAATTCACATTTTTATGTGTTTAGTAATTACTTAAGGAAAACCCTTTAAAGTACTCTAATAGTACCTCATTAATGTTGATGTAGGTTGCTTCAGCTGGAATTTCAGATTTTCCATGGGCTAACATATGATGAGAGCACTCACGTGTTTGACAGAGATTGTCTCTTACACCTGCGAATATAACATGGTATGGTTTATTTGCTAATTTATGCTTCCATAACTCTGTCATAAGATGGCCAAACTCTAGTGAACCATGTTTTAGCTAAGAAACAATCAGAAGAATATAGATATCCTATTGCTATCCATCAAACAATGTATAGAGGCTAATATATCAGAACACATGAACTCATGAGTATGCATTTTTGGAAGTATATTTTGATTTGTGTGCACACTCATCCTTACTAAATAAAGAGATAGAAAAAGTTCATTTGTACATAGCTTTACCTATGTAGTGTTTTGCATCTTTCTTCAAATATTGGTGTAGTACATCAGCCCGGGCACTAAGTTCATCAATGCAGCGCCATATTGGCAACTGAAAAGAGAAGACAAAATCATAGAATGAGAAATCTAGTTCAAGCGGATAATCAAAAGCTCGGAGAGGAAAAACATGCTTGATAAAAATAATGAATAGAAACCTAAACATGATATCTTCAATCTGGGAAATTCAAAGTTTTCATTCTAGCCAACAAGAAAATATCCCTCGCCACCTCAGGAGCAACTCTTGGATTACATGCATGATAATCAACATATAGTAAGTCCATAGATCAAGGAGGAGAAAATTAGAATGAACATGAGAAATGTTTTTTTCCTAGAATAGACTGTGTATGTACCATCACGATCACCACCCATCTGAGAAGAGAGCTGAATTGCGGGTGCATGGTAGGGAAAACATTCTTCAACCTCAATATTCTTAAGAGTTTTATCATCTTTTTTAGGACATTTCAAATCCGACAACATATTAAACATCTTGCCATTTTTTTCTAACATCCTATCATATTCTAGTTTTCCCATTATTACTGTACATTCATTGATTCATATACACTGTCCAAGTAAATACTCCAAAAGATAGAGCATATCTTAAAATAAACACACCAGTCCTCAAAATCAGCTACAAAGTCAGAATGCAACATGCATAAATGTTCCATTATGAGAACATTAGCTCCATTGTAGCGTAAAAAACATAAATTGATGTAGATTTTAATTAATCATCATAACATCAATTAGAATTAAATCTGAAACTAGCCCTCCTCTTACTTACTCATAAGATTCTGATCGAGGGATTAAGTCCTTGGTCTAAGTAATCAATACCAGGGTCGTGCCGCCAGAGAAGAACCTAAAGGTGTGGGAATGGCAGAAAGATCCGTCAGAAGAGAATCTCTTGAGAAGGTTGGTAAATCAATAGGACAATCAGTACCTTATCATTGCTATCTCCAGATCCTACCTATCGATAGAAGAGAATTGAGGAAGAAGGATGTGAATTTTAATGCGTGGCTAGGAGATGAACTCATGACGGAAGCGATCAGTGCTGTATTCGCATCGATATTCGATTGTGATATAACTCGATTTGACCCGGGACAAGATTCATGTGTTCACTTGTATTCAATAACTTAGAAGTAATATATTATAGCAAATCTCTACCGTTGATATACCTCTTTCTATGATCAGGATTTTGTCTCACATAAGCAGGTTGTCTCACATAACATGGGCTGTCTCACCTGATCCCTATTATATATCGTTTTCTAAATATTATTTTTTTATGCGGAATTGTTGTATGTAGCAAGAAATATTGACAGGATCATTGAAAACCGTGAAAAAGTAAATACTCCCTCCGTCCCAGCATAAGTTGCACAGAGTATTTTTCACGATTTTCAAGAAACATGTTTGATTGCTAATATGTTTAACTACGTTTAATAATTGAAAATAAAAATTTGATATTTTGAAAGTGCTTATTATGACCAGTAATATCACATACGACAATATTATTGTCTATATATCTATTTAAATAAGTGGTTAAAATTCGACAATGTTGACTGTCAAATAGTAAGTGTGCAGATTATATTGAAACAGGGGGAGTACACCATTTTTCGTGGGACGGAGGAGTATACTAGTTTGACATTTTAATAATTTAATTTGATGTTTAGTATTTTTTTTAATATGATGTGTATTCCTTAGATTGAGTTTCAGGCCCAACTCAAACCCATGTACAACCAAAATCCAAAAAAATTGATCTAAATAATCAGCCTGGCTTTACCAAGAATTCTTGTTGGTCAGTCATCGAAAAACCTCACCTGCGGTTAGTTACTGGACAACCTTGCCACAACACAAATCCTTAACGATGCCAAGCCCAATTTGTTCACCGATTTCCGACTGGGACTCCATCCAACGAGAAGCACCTTACCATACCGGATAAGATTCCAATTCAGTCGAAAATTCCAGTAAACGAACACGACCGGAACTGATTTTCGGAATTCAATCCATGTAGTCACAGCAATTCAGTTCGCACAGTCACAACGATTCAATTCCAACGCCCAACCCATCCAGCGAGGAACTCTGTTCATGAATTCGTCGTCGGCCGATCGGAAATTTTGACTGTACCGTAGAAGATCTTCGTAGAAGCCAACCCATCAGAAACAAAAAAAAGTTTGGAATGCCAGAAACAACTGGAGGTTTAGAAGATACGACGCGCTGCCATGGCGGAGAAGGAGATGCGAGGCAACAACGACCATCTCCAACTAGGGTTTCTCGGAGAAGAAAGGATTTGCAATTCAGTCCCTATTTTTCAATTGTTTTTTTAAAAAAAATCCCGAGAATAAAATTATGGGAAAAGTGCATATATAACTCTACATAATTGACAAAAATGCACATATAACCCTGATATAATTGAAAGTGCAAATACAATCCAAAATAATGAGTGAAAGTGCAAATAGAAACTTTTCCAGCAACTTTTAGCTGGAATTTCTTGAAAAGATATTTTTGTCATTCTTAAGAAAAATTTTAAAACAAAAAGGTAGGAAATAACTTTATTGCCTTTAGCATCATTAATACCCAAATACCGTTGCCGGATCGAGTAGGGTTATATCAACACATTATGAAAACTGATAGAGTTATACAATATATACCGCATTTTTCTATTCGTGTGATAGGAAGCAAAAGAAAACCAAAGGATATTTGGGTATTAATGATGTGCTGATATAACCCTACCCGGTCCGGCGGCCTGTAAGGGTATAATTGTCCACCCAAATTTAGATTTTGGTCCAAGGGTATTTTTGTCATTTTGGGGGGTCAACGTCGGAAAAACACAGTCAACGCCAAATTTCTCACCAGAAGGTTATATTTGCACTTTCATCAGTTAGTTAGGGTTATAGTTGAACTAAAAATTATCTCAGGGTTATATCTGTAGTTTCTCAAATATATAGGGTTATATTTGTATATTATCCTAAAATTATTGTATTTTGATCCTTGAATATAACCTACTCTTACTTATTGATTCCATATTATCTATACAATTTTTTATCTCACCATGAGACGGACTCCCAAACTTAATGTTGGAGTTGGCATACATGTAGGTGAAAAAAAATGTGTTCAACAAGTAAAAAATATTACACATGAGTAATTACAACGAAATTTAATGATCAAGTTAGTATTTTTTTACCTCAAAGGATAAGTACATCAATTTCAAATATCCTATCCTACTCTCTTTATCCCAACCATTCCTACAGAAAGAGAAATGGTTTGGCAGAATTTGAAAGGTGTGAAATGTCTATAATACACTTCCTATTCAACCCCTTTGTCTTGTTCCTCCCCCCTCTCTACCCATCTACGTCGACGAGAAGGCGTTCCTTCCGTCTCTCCGCCTGTCTTGTTCCTTCCATCTCTCCGCCCCGTGTCATGTTTCCTTTAGTATCTCCCTTATCTTTATTTCACCTCTTTGCTTTTCTCGACCTCTTCGCCTCATCGGAGTGCTAGATCGAGATCCACCCCAACGTCGCGCTGGTAGAGATCACTGTAATCTCAGTATTGCGGCACAAGGAAGGAGGAAGACGAGATTAAAGAAAATTCACAGTTGTATTACGCCTCGTCAGAGACGCCAGGGGCGACGCCAGAACTGCGTTGACGAGCACATTACCACACCTCTAGCGACGACAACAGCGAGAGTGAGAGCGCCGACGTGGTGACACTGGTGGCGATGTTGAGAATCGGCTAGAAAGGAAGAGGCGGAACCATCGGAGAGGGTGGATGTTAGAACAAGTTCTCGGCCTCTCAGCCTCACCGGAGCTCTCAATCAAGATCCGCCCCAACGTCACGTTGGTAGAGATTACTATGGTGGTGCAACACTGCGGCACAAGGAAGGAGGAATACGAGATTGAAGAAAATCTGTCATTGTACTACGCCTAGTCGGAGACGCTAGGGGCGATGCCAGATCTGCGTTGACGAGCACGTTACCACACCTCTAGTGACATTAGCGAGAGTGAGAATGACAACGTGGTGGTGATGTTGGGAATCGGCGGGAATGGCAGCGGCTAAACCATCAGAGAGGGTGGAGAAAAAGTGAAGGCAGGAAGCGGTGGATGAAGCAATGGAGGAAGCGGATAAGAAAATTTAATGGCAGAGGAAGCTGATGAATAAAATTTGACGGTAGAGGAAGCGGCAGATGAAAATATAAAGGGGATGCCGAAAAAGTGTAGGGTATTAGGTGTGAATTGGAGTTTTGGAATGGGCTGGGCCAAAATGTAAATCTTTAATGTTTAGGGGTATTTATGTCTTGTAGGATTGGATGTTCTAAAAAAGGAAAGTGTCCAGATTTGATTGAGACACCTAAAAAGGGAAAATGTGCAGAAATAACTGGGATGGAGGGAGTGATCAATTTTAATCAAATGCATAGTGTATATCTTAGAGCGTCACAAGTTTATTAATCAAATGAACGATCATTAGGGGTGTGTTTGACCGGGCTTATAAGTGCTGGGCTTATAAGCTAAAGACATGTATTTTTTGAAAGATTACATCAATCAACCAGATTACATACATCCTACTCTATGACTTATCTAGGAGACACCACCATTAAATCTATTAAAGTCCAGTGAAGCCTGAAACTCCATCCATTTGAATAGGTAGGGACGCCCTCATGAGAACACAAAAATGATGCACCACCAAAGAACGACCGCCACCGAAGCTGAGACCACCACAATCTCACATTCATCGACTACCTGCAGGTTGAGAAACCACAGTTGAGACCACCGACACAGTCCCATAACACTGGGTATTCTCTGTCAAGAATTTTCTCTAATATTCACAATTCTTGATAGGGGGGTGGTTTGAACCCTGGACCTCTTAGTTATAGAGTGTATGGATTATCACTAAACCAAGCCCAACTCACAGTTAAGGACCTATTTAATGTTTGGCGAACTGCTAAAAAAATATTTATTTAAAAAGTACAAGCTATTTTTTAATAAAAAATTTGGTCTCCCCCGCTTTCAAAATAAACAAAACAAAACAAAACAAGTTTGGTTATAAGCACGAATTTCCAAACACACCCTATATCTATTCTAAAATAGAGTGTTACAAGTTTATGGATTATGATCAAAGTGTAAATACTAACTGATAAACAAAACTCGATGCAAATAAATTCACATCCATGAAATTATGTATAATAAAATTGGAGAAAAGTGTGTTTTCAACTTAATGTTCTGGTTGAAAATGTCAATATGGACTTATAAAATCTGAAAGAGCTAATGTAAGCTTGTACTATGTTGAATAAATTTTCAACGGCCAATTTGGCCGGAATCGATAAAGTGACCATTATACCCCTGATTAATTTTTTAAAAAGAATAGGGAAAGACAAAAATGCCCTCCTTTCTTATTAGATGAACATTTCCTTTCTTTTCCCATTTTTCTTTGTTCTCACTTCCTCTCCCCTTTTCCGCTAACCTCTCCTCCACCCCTTGGAAAACAAAAAAGCAACCTGCCTCTTTCCCGTTGACAACCTTCTCCCGCTAGCGAAGAAGAAGCTTTGTGTCGCTGGTTTCTTGTTGGTCCGCCGCAATATCGCTGGGCAAAGGGAGTGGAGCGGGTTGAACTTGGGGCTGAAAACAGAGGACCCGAAAAAAAAATGTTAAGTCCGATTGAAACCCATCAATCTAATGGCTCCTTCATGCGTTGTGAGTGTCATATAAGTGTTATTTTCTGATTTTTGTTGAACGTGGGTAAAAAATTTTAGCGGCGAGGGTGATTTTGAAAGGGCATTTATCGTTGTGAATGTTGATGCCGAAATTCTTGGTGTTCGGTTGTTTAGGGATGTTATTATCCATTATTGTTGCTGTTAATCGTTTGTGGATGACATGTCAGTATGGCCGATTGAAATGATGGTTTTTGATGGCCTAGCGTTTCATGGCTTTGATGCGAAGAACAGGGTCGTCCGGTTGCCTGGGCTCGAATTCAGCGGCCGAAGTGGAAGGAGGAAGATTCAGACGGAGATTCGACCAGAGATAGGATTGGCGGTTGTGGACTTACCGTCATACTAAGATAAAATTATATCCGGGAAACTAAAAATATCCAATTCAAACTTAAAAGAAGAAAGAATAGTTGATTCATGTTCAATACAAATGGGAAAAAAAAATGAATCCCAATCAGATCAGATGTACAAAAATACCAAGTGAAAGCATTCAGAAAAGAGCTCTCTCGTCTTCTTTCCTGGCATACCATCTGAAGGAATGAGATCAACTTAGTACTCTCAACAACATTCGTTCAGCAGCAGCTATCAGTGCTTAGTCACCGGACAAGGAAATGCCAAAAAATGCCAAGAATGTGAGCTTAGTCGCTGGATTTTCAAGAATGTGAGCTGGTACCAAGGGAATGTCATAACATGCAGAGTTCACCAAAATTTCAGTGCTTGGTTGTAAGAGATTAGACTGTAAAAATAGCTTATTCATACATTTCAAACAATAAAATATGGACATACTTCGACTCGAATTCTCTTTACTTTCACTATAATGTGTCACCGCGTTACTCTAATCACCCTTTTCTTCTCTCATCCTCCGCAGCTAAACACCAAATACCAAATACCAATCTCCTCTCTCATCTGCAATTCTCACCCATCACTCTCCTTCCAGGCTTCCATCCTCTCTGTTAACCGTAAATAATTACGTATTTACTGTATTGACTTAGTAATTGTATTTACCTGTAATTACCTAGTCTTCAATTATTAGTTAGGAACTACCTAGTCTTCAGCTAACGATCCCATGTTTAGCTATTAGCATGAGATTCACTGATTCTGTTGTACTCTATTTATACCTGCAGCTTAATGAAAGAAAAGTAACACTTCTCACAATTATCAATTACTTACATGGTATCAGCCTAAACACGATCCAATGGCTTCCGATTCCATCAATTCCACAAACACTCTTGTTATTGCTAATGCTGGCTCAGACTCAACTCCCAGCTTCAATTTCCCCAATTTGGCAATTCGTCTTGATCGATCAAATTATTCCCTATGGCGAAACACTATTCGGTCAGCCCTTGAGGCATATGGGCTTGACAGCTTCCTCACCGACATGACCCCACCGCCTGCCACGGTCTCCGTCGCCATCGTCCCACCAACTGATCCGGCGGACCCGTCTACTGTAGCGCTGCTCGCACCGACCCCAACCCAGCATTGGCGGCATGGCTTCGCAAGGACAAGTTGGTTCTTTTGTGGATTCGCTCGACGTTGACCTCCTCCATGCTTGGTCTTGCGCAATCCATGACGGAGGCTTGGGCGATTCTTAGCCGGACGTTTCAGGCGCACGCCGGAGCATGCCAGAACCACCTCCGGCAGTAGCTTTAATCCCTGCCTAAGGGAGCACTGTCGATGTTGGACTATTTCGAGAAGAAACGCGCCTTAGTTGACTCCCTCGCCAACTGTATGTGCGTGGTCCCCGACGGCAAATTCGTCGGCTGTCTTCTCCAGGGATTGGGCTTTCAGTTCTCGGCGCTTAGGTCGGCAATCTCCCTTCGCTCCGACCCGATCTCCTCCGACGAACTTCTGGGCGTCCTCCTCCAAGAAGAGGGGCGGCACGAGGAGGAGGCTGCATCATTCTCGTCGCCGGCTGCTCACGTTGCTCATTGTCAGTCGCTCCGTCGACCCACTTCAGCGACGCCAGACCTTGGCCTTTCCCCAGCAGGCCGCGACCAGCGCTCCCCCCTGTCAGATCTTCCAGAAGCCCGGCCATGATTCCCTGAATTGCTTCCAGTGTTCAAACTTCCGGCAGTATCCTCCGACGAACAGGGCTGCGCAAACTCGTATTCGCCCCTCTTCTGGAAAAACGGCTTATATTGCTTCTGCCTCAAGCCCATATGATCTTCCTGGCCCATGGACTGTTGATTCTGGGGCCACTCACCATGTGACTGCTGACCTGGGAAATCTGGCCCTCCAGAATAATTATAATGGTACTGATCAGCTCACCGTTGGGAACGGTACCTCTCTTCCTATTACTCATTTTGGCACCTCTTTTCTTTTTGCTAAGCATGCTGCTAATCCTTTACATTTAAATGATGTTTTATGTGTGCCACAAATTACAAAATCTCTACTTAGTGTGTCTAAATTGTGTCGTGATAACAATGTCTTTGTTGAGCTACACTCAGACCACTGTTCTGTTAAGACCTTGCAGGGCCAGATATTGCTCAGGGGAACCGTTGAAAATGATCTCTACCACCTTCCGCAATCCTCCAACCTGCACCAATCCTCTGCCCAGTCACCAGCTGCACACCTTTCTGAGCGTACCTCTCTCCAGTGTTGGCACCATCGTCTGGCCCATCCTCACGAGTCTGTTTTACGTCGTACTATTGCTAGTTTTCAACTTCCTGTCTCACGTAATAATTTGGAATCGGTTTGTGGCTCCTGCCAGTTAGGCAAAAGTCACCGATTACCGTTAGCTAGTCGCACTTCTATTTCACAAAAACCTTTTGATTTAATTCATTCTGATGTTTGGGGACCCTCCTCTGTTTTATCAACTTCTGGTTGTCGATATTATGTAAGTTTTGTTGATGACTGCACCAAATTTACCTGGCTTTATTTCCTTACTGACAAATCCCAAGTCTACCCCACTGTCGACCGTTTCCTCAAACTTGTTCAAACTCAGTTTTCCACCCAAATCAAAACCTTTCAATCTGACTGGGGTGGCGAATACCGCAATGTCTCTACACTACTTGCCTCTAACGGCATCCATCACCAGGTTTCTTGCCCTCACATCCCAGAACAAAATGGCTCTGCCGAACGTCGCAATCGCATGATTGTTGAAAAAGGCCTTGCCCTCCTTGCCCATTCTCACCTTCCTATCACTTACTGGGAGCAAGCTTTCCACACAGCTGTCTATCTCATCAACCGCACAATCACTCCCATCTTATCCCACAAATCCCCATACCAATGTCTCTACAACAAAGTACCTGACTACAGTCTTCTTCGCTCCTTTGGTTGTCTCTGTTATCCCTACCTTCGTCCCTACACTACAACCAAACTCGAATACCGCTCCCTTCCATGCATCTTTCTTGGCTATAGCTCCAAACACAAGGGCTATCAGTGCCTTCACCTACCCACCTCTCGCACTTATATCTCTCGGTTCGTCGTGTTTGACGAAACTGTCTTTCCATACACTGGCATGACCTCTGCCACCACTCCTTCATCCTCGTCGTGTCTTGTCCCATTAGACACTTTATCTCAGGTCGCTGCTATCCCATCTCCTCCACTATCACCTCCTACTCCTCCTTCTGATACTTCGGTTTCCCCACCATCATCTCCTCCACCATCTCCATCACCCTCTCCTCCATCCCCACCTCCTCCATCCCCTCCTATAGCCTCGTATCCACAGGCTCCCACTTGGTTCCGTCCTTCTGAGCAATCCACCCATTCCATGACCACTCGGTCCTCCACTCACTCCCTCAAACCTAAAGCTCTTCTTTCCACTCGATATCCTCTACCTGCAGCTCTCACTGCCTCTCTTGAACCCAAACTTTTTCACCACGCCTCCACAGACCCTAACTGGCAGCATGCTATGCAAAATGAATATGATGCCTTAATGTCTAATAGGACTTGGGACCTGGTCCCTCGTCCCTTGAATGCTAATGTTGTTGGTTGCAAGTGGGTTTACAGGGCTAAGCGGAAACCTGACGGCTCCATTGATCGCTATAAGGCCCGCCTTGTGGCCAAGGGATTTCATCAGGAGGCTGGAGTTGACTACTTCGACACCTTTAGTCCAGTGATCAAACCTACCACTGTTCGTCTTGTTCTGAGCCTTGCAGTCTCAGCTGGCTGGCCTCTTCGACAGGTGGATGTCAACAATGCCTTCCTTCACGGTGATCTATCTGAGACTGTATTCATGGATCAACCGCAAGGCTTTGTTGATTCTTCCAAGCCCTCTCATGTATGTCATCTCAGGAAGGCTATATATGGCCTCAAGCAGGCGCCACGAGCTTGGTTTCACAAGCTCACTGCTTCCCTCTCCCGCCATGGCTTCCGTGCTTGTGTCTCGGACCCTTCTCTGTTTATCAAGACAGCTGGCTCTCATGTGGTCTATGTGCTCGTCTATGTGGATGACCTCATCATTACTGGGTCTCACTCCACCTTCATTGATGAGTTCGTAGCACTGCTTCATCGGGACTTTGCTCTTAAGGATCTTGGTCCGCTTCATTACTTTCTCGGCATTGAGGTCACTCGCACAGGTTCCACCTTACAGCTCTCTCAGCCGAGGTTCATATATGACATTCTGGAGCGTACTGACATGACTGGAGCTCGCCCTATTTGTTCACCTGCTGAGCCTGGCTCTCGTCTGGTTGCCGCAGGCAAGCTCCTCTCTGATCCGTCTCTCTACCGCAGCACTGTTGGAGCTCTTCAGTATGTCACCATTTCCAGACCAGAGATCTCCTATGCTGTTAACCGAGTTTGCCAGTTCATGCACTCTCCGACTGAGGACCATTGGACTGCGGTCAAACGCATCCTTCGCTACCTAAAGGGAACCATTTCCTCTGGTCTAGTTCTTCAGCAGGCTCGTGACTCCCGACTTGTAGCCTTCTCAGATGCTGGTTGGGCCTCTGATCCGGATGATTGCAGATCCCAGCATGGCTTTGCTGTTTACTTTGGTGGCAATCTCATCAGCTGGTCCTCCCGGAAGCAAAAGGTTGTTGCCCGATCCAGCACCGAAGCAGAGTACCGGGCTATTGCATTTGCCTCCGCTGAGCTCATCTGGCTTCAGCAGCTGCTCAAGGAAATGCATGTCTCTGTTCGGTTACCACCCATCTTGCTTTGTGACAACCTCAGTGCTACTTTTCTGTCTGCCAATCCGGTGTTCCATCAGCGGTCCAAGCATATCAAGATCGACTATCACTTTGTTTGGGAACAGGTTGCCTCAGGTGATCTTGTGGTCCGGCATGTTCAAGCTCTTGACCAGACTGCTGACATCTTCACCAAGGCCGTGGGGAATCACCATTTCTCCACTCTTCGATCCAAGCTGCATGTTCTCCCTTGCCCATGAGCTTGCAGAGGGTGTTAATCATAAATAATTACGTATTTACTGTATTGACTTAGTAATTGTATTTACATGTAATTACCTAGTCTTCCGCTATTAGTTATGAACTACATAGTCTTCAGCTAACGATCCCATGTTTAGCTATTAGCATGGGATTCACTGATTCTGTTGTACTCTATTTATACATGCAGCTTAATGAAAGAAAAGTAACACTTCTCACAATTATCAATTACTTACACTATATCGCGCCCTGTATTTTACTACTACACGCCCTAATACTTATTTATACACACATAATATTTAATTAACTTTTAAATTGAAAAATCTAAATTTGTTTCTTCTTCCTCCCGGCCACCGGCTACCGCCGTCATCGGCAGACATCATTGGAAAATTTATGCAGAATTGACGAAGTACCCAGTACCCCCATCTTCCTCGTTTTCCGGTGACGAAAACCCCTTCTTCCTCGTCACTCACCATCGCCTGAAAACCCTTCTTCCTCGTCACTCACCAAACCCTGAAACCTAGATTTCCTAATGCGCCGACGTTGCGAGCAAACCATAACCTTCGTCGTCAAGAGCCACGCAGCGATTGGAAATTAGAGCCACCCGGCGAGAACCACGGTCGACGATTGGAAACGAGAACCGCGGGGATGCAAAAACGAGAGCTCGGTCGAGGTGAGGAAACGAGAGTCGGGTTGCTGGCGGGGAAACGAGAGTCGTATTGAGGTGAGGAAATGAGAACCAATGTGCTAGCGGGCCGACGAGAACCAGAAGCGGGGACGATGCTGGGAGGGGCCACGAGAACAGAGGCAGAGACGGCGAGGTGCTGGGAGGGAGAACCACTGCGCCTAATCTGAGACTTGCGTGGATGGCTGGAGAAGACAAACGAGATCGACGCCGGAGATATGGAAATCAAAGGGTGTTCAACGCCGACGGACCCCTATGGCAAAGACCGGAAAACATCATCGCCTGAACACCACCGCCTGTGGAAACCATCGCCGAAAAACACCGCCGCCGGCGAACTTCGCAGCCGGAAAATCGTATTACATTAGATTTAAAAATAATTTTTAATTACTTGTAATTTTTTATTCTTTAAATTAAATTCAAATTACATATAATATTCCAATAGTACAAATACAGGGAGTATACATTAAATTATAGGACGTGATATAGCAATCCACAATTTAATTGACCCCTCACCTTATTATAGAATATTTTTCAATATACTCATTCCATCCCATCTCAAACTGCACACTTCCTATTTTGACAATATTTTCTATCAAATTTTGACTGCACATTTGAGTAAATATAAGCAATAATATTATCGTATGTGATATCGTTGGATTCTTCATAAGAAATAGATTATCAAAAGTAACTTTTTGTGTGTCGTTATTATATTTAGTTAAACATATTAATGATTAGAATTTTTTTTATGAACGTGAAGAAAATTATGTATAATTTAAATTGAGACGGAGGGAGCACAAAATTTTCAGTTGGAATATTGGCTACTTCTATCAGTAGGAAATAGAAATAAGGGTGCAAATTGAGTTTGCTAAATAAATACTACTCCAGAAACCGCGCGCCTTTGAATGTCATAGTCTCCGGTTCAACAATATTGCTTCACTTACTTTTGACACTTGAATTTAGAAAGATAGAATTGGTGGTTGAAAATTTATTGAAAGAGTAAAAAGTAAATTAAATAAATGAAAACAATGTAGAATTTGTCAAAAATGAAAATGAACCAATATTAAAAAATCATGTTAAAAATAAAAGTGAATCAATGTTAGAAAAACGGAGAGAACTCCTACCGTGGATCTTGGTCCCCAGGACTGTCGGGCATTACTCTTGGTCTTGGACCTTTCTTTGCTCTAATTCACACCCAAAATGACCACCATATTAAATGTAACCGTCCACATAATTCTAGGCCAATCATAATTCTAAGAAATGTGAAGAAATATTTTCAATAGAGGAATGGTATTCAAAATGAAAATTCATGGAGTACTAAAATAAAGTGTGCTGAAATATAGTAACATAGGAGTAAATTAAGTTGAATTTCATCAAGTTAATTTTTTGTCGAACTAGATTGATTTGAAATGAAATGCAGAAAGAGCCTAATTCAAACCAAAAAGTGTAGGAATTGGAAACAAATGAAACAACAACTTTACTCCATATGGACTCCTATAATAATAGGCCAGTTTTAAGTTGGGACGAATCCAATATCATGATTTTTGAGGAAGTGAGTTAAAATTTCTTGACGGCGATGATACAAATTTATTGCAAGAGTCTAGTTAAATTAAATGGCAATTCCACTCATTGTAATAGCCGTTGGATATTTTTCCAGGATTGTTGAATGATTTAGTTCAAATGTTTTTTAAAACCAAAACATGATTAATTGGAAACAGATAAAACAACAAATCTACTCCATATGAACTCCTATAAATAAATAAGCCTGTTTTAATTTGGTACGTAACAAAATTTTGAATTGAATCTGACAACTTACCATCTAAATTGATGTGGGGGGAATCCTACAGTTACACCGATCTCGATCTCAGTTCAAAAAATTTCATCTACTATAAAATTTCGATTCTATGAACATTTGCATACAATCCACCAGTTCCAATAAAGAAATTTTGAAATGGAGAAGCACTTGATTAAAAAGACGGCTTCTTCCTAAAATTGAAATCCAACCTCCTCAACACTTTTTCAACCGTAACATCAAACGCATCCTTCACATCACCTAAACCAGACTCCGCATACACTATCTGCGGAATCAGATCCACCAACGCATCCCTCATTCTCCTAACCTCGGCTTTTCCGAACCCCTCCAGCCTTTTCCTGATGGAAACCCTACCGCTCCTCACATCCTTATGATCAACGAACACCGAGTATCCCTCACTTCTTGGAGGCAGGTGCCAGTCGTCCTGCCCGTCGAACCCCTTCTCCCAGAAGAACACCGGGATGGACCCCGCCACCATGCACTCGAACAACGATCTTCTGGCGGTCCCGTTGCCTTCCGGCTGGAGGCAGAAGTCGGAATCGAGGTACGCTTCTAGAGTCCCCGGGGTGGTGATGGAGCACTCTGATTGCGAACAGTCCACGGCTTTGCACACTCCCGAAGGTTGTTGGCTCTTGCAATCCTCCGCGAGGAACCCTCTCAGGCTGTCCCGAGAGGGCTCCCGGAGCTCGGCCACGATGCTGACAAGACTCGATCGAGACCTTGAAAAGAGTGAAAATTCATGAGTTGGATGGCTCTGTATCCATAGACTTGCACACATTATAAAGTGAGTATATACAACTCACTTTGTTTTCTTTTAACACCTTTTCATTTTCGTATACTTTCCCTATTTCTCAATATCGACACACTTTTGGTTAGGAACGTTTTTATGATATTGACACATTCTACTTGCTCCCTCTGGGTTTTTTAATTGGTCCTCGTAAGATGGCACAAGTTTTTTTAAAAAAGTAAAATGAGTGGTGGAGATTGTATTGGAATGATAAAAAGTGAATTGAGTAGTAGAAAATAATCTAGTATTTGCCGTATAAGGAAAGTGCCAATTAAAAAGGATCATCCATAAATGATAAGCGTGTCAATATTAGAGGACTTGAGGGAGTATAGTTTAACGTTATTTTCATTCATTCATTTCATTTTTCCTTCTTTCAATTATTTAAACTACTCAATTTACACCTCCATAATTCTATTGCCCAAAAGAGCCGTGCCAATATTAGAAAAACAAAGGGAGTAAATTGGCAAAGATCATTCACATTCGGCCATTAAACTATATAATCTCCTCACTCAATTTTCAAATAACATTTCAAATTGTGAAAAACACGTCACCTAAAACTAATGCGTCAAACATAAGAAGCAGAGAAAACAAGACAATTAAAACTAATGTGTAAACACAAGAAAACGAACAACTACAACTGATGAGTCAAACATAAGAAAACGGACAGTATAGAGAAAAAATCTTAGGGCATACCTTGATCGAATGTAGCGTTGCCATTCTCCGAGGTCGGAGGCGGATCGGGGATGAAACGACGTCGGATACGGGATGCTGTATTCCATCTCGTCCCAGGGGCTTTTCTCGACGGAGATCTTCATCACGTTTTTCATCAGCGGCAAGTTCATGAATCGCGAGCCCCAGTTGGAGTCCCCGGTGGCGCCACGCCGGAAGTCCCACGTCAGCCTCCCGAGCACGATGAAGTGGTCCCCGCCGTCGTGCCGCCGCCACGAGGGCTGGCTGCGCAGCCACTCCAGGACCATCTCCCCGGGCCGGTCCCGCTCGGTGTGGTTCGACCAGGAGAGCTTCCCGAGGGAGAGCCCGGCGTAGAACGGGATGTAAAACGCCGTCGCTTCTTCCGGGTCCATCGTCCGGCACTTGTAGTTCAGCATTCTGGAGTGGTAGATCACTTCGGAAGTATCCATACTCGTCCAGTGCCACGCCGGAGAGATATTCCGGGGAACGAGTCCGTCCAGATTGGTGGCTTTGGGGCCGAAGCCGCCGTTGGAGATCTCCGGGCAACGGGATCTCCATGGGTTTAAGTCTTGGCAGTTCTCCAGAAGCTCCTTGTTGAACTCCGGCGGCAGATCGTACACGTAAACGCCGCCGTTTTCGCAGGTTGCTCTGTCCACCGTTACGGCGCCGGAGAAGCTGCTCTTTCTTGCCGCCGACGACCGGGAGGAGGAATCTCGCATCTGCCGGAAGACGAACACGGCCTGGATTAGGACGACGATGCAAATCCAGCCCAGAAGGCGGAGTGTGGACTTCTGGGATTTCATGGCCGGGTTCATTGTTGCGATGGAGAAGGTGAAGGATTTCCGTGCTAATCGGATAGAAGGAAAGTTGAAGGTTTGGACAAAAGAAGAACGGAAACGAGAGCTGGAGCGAGTGGGCGAGATGGCCTACTGGAATTAATTATTTGAGCAGCCCCATAAATCAGATCTCGATTTACTAATAACTTAACCATATTTGTTGGATGATTAAATTTGGCAAAAAAATTAATGTTACTTCTGATGCCATTTTAAAGTCATACAAGTGAGGTATTTATGTTATTTTAGTACTTGCTCCGTTTACCACAATCCTCAAAAAAAAAAACTCCGTTTACCATATACTCCATCCAGTTTACTAACATTGAGTCACTTACTTTTGACACTTGGAGTTAGGAACATGAAATTAGTGATTGAGGATTAATTGAAAGAGTAAAAAGTAAATTGAGTGAATGAAAACAAACTAAAATTTGACAAAAAGGGAAATGAGCCAATATTAAAATTATCTCAAAAAGGAAAGTGAGTCAATGTTAGAAAACCGGAGGGAGTACTATATTGCACTTACTTCTTCTTTTTTTACAAATTTTAATATTCTCCCTCCAAACCGAATCTGCATAATTTCTATTTGAGTAAAGTGCTTAAATAAGCACATCTTTAGGTTGAAAATACCAATATAACACTGCAAAATAGGAAAGTGTCAAAATAACCTTAACTTATGATGTATGTGCTAATCTAACCCCGAGAATCATTGACTCAAATTATCAACATCGAAAATTGGCTGAATTTTAAGGAAATGACTATTTTACCCCAATTTTTTTAAAAAAATGGATCAGACTTAAGTGCTCTTTTATTCTTCTTCTTTCCCTATTCCTTTTCTTCTTTCTCCCCCCGTTCCCCCACTTCCTCTTCTTCGCCGATAAGCTGGAACTTGTTCCCCCCATTTCTTCTTTCCTCGTTCCCACATTCATTTTCTTCTCCCCACGTTCACCCATTTCTTCTTCCTCGCCGCAAGCTACAATTTGTTGAATCCTCCCGTTGACACTCACGGTCCCCGTTCCCCCTTTTCTTTTTCCTCGCTGGCAAGCCGCAATTTGTCGAACCCTCCCGTTGACACTCGTCGACACTGACAGTCTCCGGCGTTGACTCTACGGCAAGTTGACTTGGCAAACCGTTGAAACTCGCTCACGTTGACACTCACGGGCAAGCCAACTTAAAAATATTCGGTGGTTTCGGGTCTTTCTTCTTCTGCAACCGAAAGTTTGAAAAATCACACGTGGGTTATTACGGTAAGTAATTACTCAATCAATGAGATCAATTATTAGTGAATTTTTGATAAAGTTTGGAACTTTACGTTGTTTTTTGTAATGAGGTGGCAACATTTTTTCGGAGCAGTGGTGGTTTAATCCCACGGTGGTGTGTTTAACTCGTCGGCCGGCTGGGTAGCGCTGTGTGGGGTTGAGAAATGAGCAGGGTGGTTGTGCGTAGAGGCTGTGAGGGTGGCGGGTGGTGGTGGCGAAAAGTGTTGGTTACTGGCGGAGAGGGTGGTGATTGCTGGTGGTGGGAGGTGGTTGCTGACAGAAATATGAGGGTAAAATGGGAGGGGGAGCTGAAATAACTGATGCCATATTTGTCATTTTGGGTCCGATCAACGGTCCACTTGGTGAGTCAACGTCGAAATTTGTCCTAGGGGTTATATTGGCACAATTAACCATAAAGTCAGGGTTAGTTTGATACTTTCTCATTTTGTATGATTATATTGGCACTTTCAACCTAAAACAAGGTTCGAAATGTATTTAACCCTTTTTATGTTTATAGGTCCCAATTAAATTTGTCCACTTTCTATTTTATAAAAGATTTAATATGTCCAAAGACATACTTATTCCCGAAAAAAAATGAAATTTTAAACTACTATCTTACAATAATCAAATCTCGATTTCCAAATCAAACAAACAATTCCTCTTATTAAATATTCCTTCCGTCCCAGACCCAACACTACTTGCAGAGAGAAAAATGAAGTTTTTTTTGTTTGTATTATCTAATGAGTTAGGGTGATGTGAAAGTGAGGTTGGGTTATTGCTTTTGTGGTTGGTGGATTAGTTTGACCTAGAATTTCATACAAAGAGGGATTAATCCAATTAAATAATAGACAAAATTTGCTAGAGTGCAAATTAAGCTGGGACGTCCCAAATTAGAAATAGTGCAAATAGAAATTGGACGGGGGAGTAAAAGGTAAACCAAACAATTTCTCTTTCTTCACTGCCTAACTCCCCCGCTCTTAGTAGAAAACCCTTGATTAAAAGCATCCAATCAAAGACGGTTCTTGAGGAACCACCTTTAATTGGGACTTAAGGGAGGTTCCGAAGTCAAAACTCCCTCACAAGTCATCCCAATAATTTTAAAGGCACTTTTTAAACGATTAAAGGCGGTTCTTCAAGAGTTGCCTTTACCGCCTTTAATAAATCACATCAATTAAAGATGGTTTTATTGAAGAAATGCCTTCAATAAGGTGTCTTTATTGAACTTTTGGGCCCAAGTATATAAAACTATAGCTAGAGTTTCCTTCCTCCCTTCATTTTTCTCCTAAGGCATGAAACTGTCTTGTCTTCCCTTTCCCCTACCTTTTCTTTCTAGGAAAATAAACCCCCGTCCACCGCCACCGCTCTCCCGTCACTCTTTCTCTGCCTTCCCATCGATCTCTCCCACCTCACTTCCTCTCTCCCCCCACCCACAGCCAACGGAATCCTCCCCCCGGTCGCCCTTAAACCCTCTCCCTCCTCCACCCAAAAGCAGCGATAGCGTCGTCTCCTCCATCCGCTGGGTCGCGTCTCCTCCCTTCGCAGGGCTGCATCACCCCTCTCCGCTGGGCCACGTCAGATCCGCCCCACTCTCTCTCCGTCTCCCTCCTCCACCCAGAAGCAGCGTTGACGTCCTCTCCTCTGTGTGTCGGGCCACGTCAGATCTGCCGCGTCGCCTCCGTTCGTCGCTAGACGCGTTGCCTCTGCTAACATGATTTGTTTATTGTTCAAAAATCTAACACTTGTTTATTGTTTATAGACATGACATTTGTTTATTGTTTTACAGACCATAAATATTTCTCTGATATTTTTCAGATTTGTTTCTTTTACAGCCGGAAACTTAGGTTTCCTAGGGCTTTTTTTTACCCCAAAAATAGGTTCTGAATTTGGAACCTATTTCGGACTCCATTAGAGGGTGGTTTTTGAACCGTCTTTGATCAATTCGACCAAAGGCAGGACTAGAGAAGACACTTTTCCAAACACTAGTAGAAAACAGGTCTATTAAAGGTTGTTCCAAAATTGCATTTAATTGGACCATAAAGTAGTTCCGAGTTCGGAACTTGAATCACAGGCCATAAAAAACTTATGGAAACCAATAGGTTTATGCCAGCCTCGATCAAACCAAAGAAACACAACAAATAGATATAAATATCTCCAACAATATGCAAGGACAAACCAAATTATTGAAACCCCAAAACTAAATGAACGAAAATGTTAATCGATTCAAAATATATATATACAGATCTAAGGGAAAGAAAAGACACAGTGGGCGAGTGGTGATGCGGTGAAGAAAATATACAAATCTAGAGACGCGCGCGGCAGCGCTGGAGACGCGGTGAATCATGTGGCAGAGGGAGATGATTGTGGAGGAGCGGCGCTAGAGACGCGGTGGCGTAGTAGGGGTAGGGATGATCATGGGTCGGGTCTGGGTCGGGTCTAATAAGACACAGACCCGACCC
>JAULKM010000011.1:257595-277674 GCA_032355605.1 Rubia tinctorum | reverse complement strand
TTTTGCAGAAAACTGACCCATCGAGCATGCATCTTATTAATCATCTTCTGGCTATGGAGAAACTTCAAAGCCTGATGGTTAGTGAACATAATGAACCCTCTTTGAATCAAGTAATGATCCCACTGTCTTAGAGCTCTAAAAACATCATAGAAATCCTGATCATAAGTACTCCACTTCTGCCGAGCCTTAGTCAGTTTCTCACTGAAAAATGCCACCGGCCTCTTCTCCTGGGATAGTCCAACCCCGATCCCTATGCCACTACTATCACATTCCACTTCAAAAACCGTATCAAAATTAGGCAAAGCTAACGTTGTCTTAGTACACAACTTTTCCTTGATCAAGGCAGAACTCTGCTCATACTCAGGACCCCAATGAAATTTTCCTTTCTTCAAACACTCAGTTATGGGAGCAGTCACATCACTGAAGCTCTGGAAGAAATGTCTATAAAACGTAGCCAAACCACATAAACTACATACCTCCATTACAAACGTAGGTGCTGGTCATTCGCGGATAGCACACACCTTATCCTCGTCAACTTGAATCCCATCTTCACTAGCAACAAAACCCAGAAAAAACAACTTGTTGGTGCTGAGCGTACACTTTTTCAGGTTAATGTACAACTGATTTTCAAGAAAACCCTAAAACACCTACCTTAAAATGCTCTTAAATGCTCCTCTTTGGTCTTACTATAAATCATGATATCATCAAAGTAAACCACCACAAAAGAACCAATGAATGGGTATAAAACCTAATCCATCAACGGCACGAGGGGCATTGGACAACCCGAAATGCATCACTAACCACTCGTACAGTCCATCCTTGCTCTTGAAAGCCATGTTCCATTCATCTCCAAGCCTTATACGAATATGATGATATCCACTTCGAAGACCAATTTTTAAAATACCTTCGAACCCGCCAATTCATCAAGCATGTCCTCCAATCGAGGAATCAGAAATAGATACTTGATAGTAATAATGTTAATTGCCCTATTATCAACACACATCCTCCATTGATTTCCCTTCTTAGGAACAAGAAGAACAGGAACCGCACAAGGACTCATACTCTCACGAATGAACCCCGTCTTCAGTAAGTCTTCGATCTGTTCCCTCAAAATCTCATTCTCCTTATGGTTCAATGATAATGTGGGAGTTTTGGCAAGCTAGCACCGGGAACCAAATCAATCTGATGCTGAATATCCCCCATAGAATGTAACTCACTTGGAAGCTCGTCAACAGTTGCTCAAAATCCTCCAAAATCGCATGCACTTCCACTGGGATCAGTGTCTCCTCCTTCTCAGCACTCAGCAACCCCTTCATTACCACGGGATAGAAACAGTAGGCTTCAGCAATCGCCTCATTATGTTCCTCTTCACCTCGTGTCATAACCAAAAAAATTGACAGCTTACTTCCCGCGACACTGTAAAAACGTTGAACATGAGTCAAAGGAATCTTATGCCCGCCCCATGCAAAAAACATGATGTTGTCACGCCCCTTGTGAGTAAAGTCATTGTCAAACTGCTAAGGCCGCCCCAACAACACATGACATATATCCATATCCAGTGCATCGTATATCACGTTCTCCCTGTAATGATTCCCAATTGATTTAGGAACACTACAAGTTAACGTCACCTTAACCTGATTACCCTTACTAACCCAACCTAAGGTATAAGGTTTTTCACGAGGCTTAGTGGGTAAATTCAGATATTTAACTAACTTTGTAAAATCAAGGTTTTAGAAACTGCCATTATCCACAATTAAATTTCACAACTTGTTATTAATCGAACAGTAGGTTCTAAGAAGATTCTTACGCTGCCCTTCATCCTTGGATGACAACAGAATCCGCTGCAACACAATGCTGACCTTCTCAATTGCCTCCTCTTCGGTGAACTCAACTCCTTCATACTCATCTGCTGCACCGCCCTCGCCATCTTCTTCCAGAAGAGCAACGATTCTTGATGGGCAAACATTCGACATATGCCCCACACCACCACAAAAAAAAAACACTTTTCACCATGTGGCTTAGTATACGGGTTACCCTGGGAGCACTCAATATACAGCTTGTACAAAATCTGCTCGTAATCAGCAGGCAAAATTGATCCAGCATCACCTGCTTCATATTTCTCCATGATTTGATCAGATTCTTATTCCGCTTGCACCTTGAGTCAGCCAGCCTGTCCCACCATACAACAGTTGTACTCTTCAACTTAACTTCGATAATCTTGACTTTCTTGTCCTCAGGAATTTCCATGACCTCAAAAAATCAATCCACTTCAATCTGCCAATCCAGCAACTCCTCTACGTCCATGGATCCATAAAACAAAGGGATATCAGTCTTAACCCACTAATCATGATTATTCTATTGATTACCCCAGTTCATCCCAGTTCTCGTGACTACTACTTCCTCATCTGAACTTGATGAATCATCGACGACAATCTCCCCATTCGAATTCATTCTGGCTGATCGCTTGCCATTGCTCATATTCTCCACCTACATCGACAATGCCTCCATCTTTCTACTCAAACAGAAAGTGTTGCGGTAATCCCCTCCCCTTCCCCTTGGTTAATGGTTGATCACTCATCATGAATCAATGTAAAAGGTCAGGGAAAATCCTTCTTGGATACCAATTGAAGCAGTCAGAAAATCAAAAGAGATCTACAAACATGAATCTTTGAAGAACAATCAAGGGATGCAAGCACAATCCCTAGGTTTTGATTCTGGAGTCCAACAGAGAGAAAATATTCTTGAAAAATATTGTTATGAAAGATTAAATCTCCGAATAGAACAAGAGATCCTTAAATACTATAATGAAACACTGGAATGATAAAAAAAATTAAATTCGGAATTAAATTCAAAATTAAACGAAAATTGGAAAACAGTAAAAAAACAGTAAATTGTCGTTGTGAGACCATAAATGAGCTCAAATGACCAAAAACACCTTGAATTATGGTGTAAGAATGTTTATTGTAGTAATTATCGAGATAGTTCCAATGGCACCAACCTTGCCTGATTTTGACTCCGGATGCAAAAATTATGCTCAAAACCGTGTTAGGCCTTTGGGGTGATCCATCACTTCTACAATTTTTGTTGCCATTCGCCCTGCATCAAATGGGGTGTCTTTATTGGACTTTTGGGCCCCAAGTATATAAAGCTATAGCCAGGGTTTCCTTCCTTCCTCCCTTCATTTTTTTTACTAAGGCATGACACTGTCTTGTTTTTCCTCTCCCTTAGCTTTTCTTTCCCAGAAAATAAATCCTTCTCCACCGCCCACCCTCTACCGCCTCCGCTCTCCCGCCACTCCCTCCACCATCCACCCTCCCGCCTCACTCCCTCTCCCCCACCCATTGCCAGAATCATCCTCCCCTCTGTTGCCCTTAAACCCTCTTTCGCCTCCACCCAGAAGCAGCACCGGCGCCGTCTCTTCCCTCCACCGGGTCGCGTCAGATCTATGCCACTCCCTCTCCCTCCTCCACCCAGAAGAAATGTCGACGTCCTCTCCTCCCTCTATCGGGTCACGTCACCTCCCTTCGTCTGGTCACGTCAGATCTGCCGCATTGCCTCCGCCCGCTACTAGACGCGTTGCCTCTGCCAGCGTGATTGGTTTATTGTTCACAAATATGGCATTTGTTTATTGTTTACAAATATGACATTTGTCTATTTTTTACAGACCTCAAATATTTTTCTGATATTTGTTAGATCTGTTTATTTTGCCGCTAGAAACCTAGGTTTCCGGTGGCCTTTTTTTGGGACCCCTAAAATAGGTTACAAATTTGGAACCTACTTCAGACCCCCATAGAAGGCGGTTTTTGAACCTCCACTTGAAAATGTCTTCTCTGTTCCAGTAAAATCGCCTTTAATATGTCTTTCTACACTTATGATATCAACCCTCCAGCCCACCCCACCCCCGCGCTAAATCTCATTCAACCAAACTCCCCATAAAAACCTCACAACTCCTCTGCTATATTTCTCCTATAAACAACTCGACACTGTAACTATCAAAATTCCCCCACCGCCTCTTCCCTTGCCTTCAGTTGGGTAAACGACGGGAGAAAATTTTAGTTTAGCATTGCTTATTTTCAAAAAAAATTATAAACCACCAATACATATCTTCAAGAATGGAATAAGACTTTATTCTTTCTTCGGTTTTCCGGAGGAGAGAAATTCATTTGGTGATTTAGGGGGAGATGAGATGGTGATTTAGGGTTTTAGCATTTTGTGGGTGGGTTGAAGAAAGGGTAGCGGTGACGAGTTGCTTGAAAAAAGTGGTGATGCTAGCACAATGGCCGATCGACGACGAAAACCACAATGGAGGTGCTGGGAGAATCCCCCTCCCCCCCCATTTCTCTCATTCCTTTTAGTCGTATTATTTTTACTTCATTTCTTCATTTTTCTCTCTTCTCCCTTAGGTTCATTGAGTTGAAATGTTTTTACTGTTTCAAAATTGGTAGTTTTTAAAATATTTTTTAGTATTAGATTAGAATCGTCTGTGTTAATATATGTTTTTCGGGGATCATTTTTCTAGTAAAAAATGTTTGACTTCAAATTTGTCGTCCAAGGATGGTTATGAGAAATTTGAGTTAAAGTCCATTTAGTAACGGGCTTTTGGTGATTCTGTTATGAAGATTCTAATTAGATTGGGAGAATTCGACGTGTTAGGATGTTTCAAGCCATTTATATTAATTGTTTGGTTTTACTGGCTTTTAGATCATTTATTTAGTATTCATTCAGTATCGAGTTAAAGACGATTTTAATCACTTTATAAAAGATTCATACACACCCTTAGAAAAATATTTTTGGCAATCAAAACAACAAGATTTAGCCTTCTAGTTTTGTGAAAAGATTTGAAAGGGTTAAATGGAGATTGATCACATCTTTAGTTGGCGAGGTTTAATTTTTCTTCTTTTTGATTGCCTTGGTATTATTCAGAAGTGTGGATGGACCACTTTTGGTGCGTTGAATTTAATGCTTGCTACCATGACTGGCTCGAGGCAAGACATTGTCACAAACTGATGGATTTTCATTGGTGGTTTTGGGTCGACATTACTAGTTAGACAACTTCACAATGATGACTGAGTATCTTTTATATATGCCCTTCTTAGTTCTTACTTCCACTATACGACTATTGATTTGAATTGTAATATTTAGAATGTGCCTTTGCGTCGCTTTCTTATTGGCACTAATGCTTTTGATTAGAACTGTAATTAATATCTAGTTAGTAAAAATGTAAAAATCATTTAGCCAATTTGATGAATATAAAGGTTGATTTCACAAACATCCCATATTTAATGAATCAACTGCGTATAATGTGCAAAATTGCTTCCTTTATGTCGTTGTGGCTCTCCTCAATTACATGCACGAACCATGTACAAGTTCATAACCTCTATCTGTCCATTTGGCTAAACATTCTACATTAAAAAGGGCTTTTCAGATGGTCAGAGATTTGAAGTCCAATCTCCTCAACACATTCTGAACGGTCACATCAAAAGCATCCTCAACATTCGCTAAACCCTCACTCGGTTCCACATACAGAATCCTCGGAATAAGATCAATCAACGTTTCCCTCATTTTCCTAACCTCCACTTTACTAATTTCCTCAAGCTTTTTTGCGATGGAAACCCTGCCTCTTCTAACATCTTTATGGTCAACAAAAACATAGTAATTCCCCACAGCTCTCGAAGGCATATGCCACTCATACTGACCCTTAAAACTCTTCTCCCACAAATAAACCGGAATCGAACCGGCCATCATGCAATCGAAAAAAGACCTCCTCGTAGCACCGTCCCCTATAGGCTGCAAGCAGAAATCTGAGCCCAAGAACGCTTCGAGGATCTCCGGCGAACCATCGGAGCACACGGTTTCTGAGCAATCAACCGCTTTGCATATCCCCTCAGGTTGTCCTTTGCAATAGTTCATTAGAAACGCTCGGTAGTCGTTCTTGATCTTCTTCCGCGCCGCGCCCACGAAGCTGAACAGGCTCCGGCGCTCCCTGGACCGGACGAACTGCTGCCATTCTCTGATGATAAAACATAAAAGGGTTATTAGATATAATATGAATGACGGATCTTAATCAGTGACACATTGATATCTCATCGATTACGAGGATTACAGGGCTACAAATATGTTTCCACATATTTCTATCAATTGTTCATATATCTATTTAAATATGTGGTCTAAGTTCGACAACTTTAATTGCAAAATAGTAAGTGTGCAGATTTGCATGAGACTGGGGCGGTAAGAAAGAATTTCTATTTCCTTATTACCTGATGTCGGATTCGGAACGGGGGTGGAAAGCTGTCGGATAGGGTATGCTGAATTCTAGGTCGTCCCATGTGTTCCTTTCCACTCCGATCTTCAGCACGTTTTTCATTAACGGCATGTGCATCAAACTCGTTCCCCAGTCGGAATTATCGGCGCGCTGGCGCCGGAAAGCCCAAGTCAATCTCCCGAACGTCATGAAGTGATCGGCTCCGGCGTATTTCTTCCAGGAGGGCTGATTCTTGAGCCATTCGAGGACCATTTTTCCTGGTCGATCACGCTCGGTGTAATTAGACCATAAGTACTTCCCCACGGCTAAACCGGGGTAGAACGGCACGTAGAACGCCGTGGCCTCATCGGGACTCAGTGTTCGGCACTTGTAGTTGAGCATTCGGACATGGAAGCTCACCTCGGCAGCATACATGTCGGTCCAGTACCACGCCGCGGTGAGGTTCCGAGGGACTACGTTGTCGAGTTTCGCGGCTTTCGGGCCAAAACCGCCATTGGAAAGCGCAGCGCACCGCGATTTCCAGGGGTCTAAGTCATGGCAGTTGTTGAGGAAGTCGGTGTTGAACATTGGAGGAAGGTCGTACACAAAAACTTTGCCATTTTCACAATCCTCTGATCTCATATCAACTCTTACGGTACTTACAGTGCTTTGTCTTGACAATGGCGGCTCCGGGATGGCGTCATTGCCGGAATCTCGGATGTATCGAACAACGAACAAGGCCTGGATTAGAACTAGAATGAGGATCCAACCTAGTTTCTTTCTGGAATTCATGCTGAAGAAGATTCTTGGTTCCTTCTCTGGGTGATCTTCAGAAGAAGCAGAATTGATGTGCAACATAATTTGTTTCTTTTGCAAATGGAATGAATGAATATGTTTAATTGACTAACGCTTTTGTTGGCAATGTAGAAGACGTGGGAAAGAGTATATAGACTTGTGTTTTGTCAATGGTTGATGGATGCATCATGCATACACGATTGCTCACTTTTTCTTCTGGAATTCACCGACTTGCATCACCAATAGTCAAATCTAAATATGCTATTGGGATTATATTTATTTAATTGTACCATTAATCACGGCCCTCGACTCTCTAAAATCGTCCAAAATTATAAGTGTTGAATTTCGTTTGGTCGGTATTCATCTCGTATATATATACGGAAAGAAATAGCCAATTCATTTTATTAATATTAACTATCCTTAAAAAAATCAAATTCAGGTTACATTATATGGTAGTCCTTCCAGAGAATTTGATAAATTTATGCGTCGCTAACAATAAAAAGAAAGTCAAATATTTAATTATAGAACAAAAGTCACTTGCATTTATCTCGAATGATCCTGTAAAACCTATTTATAAGTTATGTTTGCTAACATTATTTTAACATGCATATTTAATTATTGACAAAGTTTTGGGAAAGACCGTCTTTTCATAGGCATATGGAAATACGGGGTTGAATTAAAATTATAGAAAGGTAAAAGATTTCAGTTGAAATATTAAAAATTTATTATGCAACATTTAGGAGTGGTAGGTTTATGACCCGATTAATACAATCCGAAAGTTTTATTTTGATTTCTTCAAATTTACAATTTAAACCTTGATTTTTCCATAACTTATGGAAATACCGTTTTTCAATAGACGAACTCATACTTATATTAACTTAACTTTTAACAAATAGACTAGTTTTCCTAACTCAAGAAAATCTATCTATACAATATATACTAAAAGAGCAACTCGTTGGCCAAGAGTAACCTCCAAACTTAACCACATCATCTTTCACAAATTTTTGATGGGTGGCACCCTCAAAACTTGTCACATTGATTAATCATTCCATCAATACTTTAAAAATTGTTACATCTCTCCTATTTATTAATCCTTCAATCATTCTCTCTCCACTTTTTCTTATTCCAAAACATTTAATCCTTAATCCATTTTATTCCTTGAAAAAAAGTGAAATGTATTCTCTCAATACATAATCAGTAAATTCATTTCAATTAATTTTGTTTTCTAATTGAATTACATTGGAATGCTGGTATATTGCCTAAAGAATTCCGAAAAACTTAAATATCAACAAAGATTGAGTTTTTAAAAATAAAATAAAAATGTTATAATATTAATAAATTTATAAATTTATTATGATTTGTGTATAAATCTCATATAAATATAATAATTTTTATTAATTATTAATTATTACAATTATAAATTATGTTTGATTAATCATTTTTCATATATCCGTGCATCGACACGGGTATTATCTAGTTAAGAAATAAAATAACATGTCAGCCTTCTAGAAGAAAAAACATGCTAAACTACACATAATATACTTTCTCTGTCCCAGTTTAACATGCACTTGTACTATTCATTTAGTCAAAATTGACTAATTTAAACTATAAAATTATATTGATATATAAGTAAAGATATTATTATGTGGCATAGTGTTAGATTCGTTTTAATGTGTATTTTCATAATATTATTATTTTTATAATTTTTAATTGTACATAATTAAATGTATTAATAATTAAACATTTTAAAGTGAATTTTCAAAAAGTAAAAGTATTAAGTTGACCAGAGAAAGTACAAGAAAAATAGAAAAAAGAAGAACATCTTAGAGTTTAAAATGGGCACTTCAACTTCCTCGGCTGCTAGTTCCTTGGAGTTCACCACCGTGATTGGACAGACATGAGGACGGGTGCTTCTGTGTTGGAACAAGCCCCTTGTCTAGTACTCCCTCCGTCATGCAATTATTGATATATTTATTTTTTTAAAGTCAAACTTGATCAATTTAAACTCTAAATATCAATTTGTATATCTACAATAAAAATATCATGTGAGATATTGTTAAATTCATCTTAACATTTAATTTTTAAATATTAATTTTTTATGCGAAATTATTTTATGTAACTAGAGATATTGACGGTCAAACATTATCATTGAAAATCATGAAAAAGTAAATAGCCCAATAAATTGGGACTGAGGGAGTATAAAAGAGTTGCATATTATGCACATCACATACAAAGGAACCAAAGTTTGCTTCAGTTTAATCAAAAAAGAAAGCATAGTAACGAACGAAAAGGAAAATGAGGAAATAGAGTTATTGGAGTTTGATGTGCAAAATAAGTTTGCTGCGCAAAAGAGTTGTTTTATTCCTTGTCATCCGTAACCTATATATAAGCAAAGCAAACATCTAAACTCCTAAACGTATGCCACTATTACAGTTCAAGGAATCGAGTATTTCTCTTCTGTTTCTCTCTGCCAATATTGTAAATACTGCAACACAAATAGGTTATTGAGATATTAAAATGTGTCTCAATAGGTATCTATTGGGACGCTTCCATTGATAGGACGCTTTTAAAAGCATCCCTTAAACGACCCGTTATCGCTAGTCTCTATAGATCATGGGTCGTTATATTAAGCGACCCTATAGTAAGATATAGAGTTGCTTCTATGCATCCTATTATATTATCTTGAGACGTTTAATTTATAAGTGTCCTAATATATATCTATTAGGACGCTTATAAATGTCCCAATTTTTTTTATATATTGGATCATTTTGTAATGTCCTAATTACATGCTCTATTAGGACGCTTTCAACATGTGTCACAAAATTTTGGGACGTTTAATTCATAAGCGTCCTAATATACATTTATTGTTTATTGAGACGCTTTTTCTATAAGTGTCCCCATATAAGCATCCTTATATCCCTTTTATGTTGTAGTGAAACCCTATCTGCTTTTGTTTTGTTACACATAAGTATACTTAATTGTTGCTGTTTTAACAGTTCTACCACGTTTAATTCTTTATTATTCTATGTTAATTATATCATCTTACTCCAACAAACCATACAGGCTGCTATACATTTTGGGATAAATAGTAACACCGATAAGTGTGACTAAAATATTCGCTACATTTAAGGAAATGTAGCAGTGATAGTTGTAGCCTAAAAAGCACAACATTTGAAAGGCGCAGCGAACTAAGGGAACATCTCTAAGCGTAGCGAAAAGTATTAGTACATACAGAAGGGTAGCAAGCAGATGCTACATACAGAAGCATACATCATGATGCAGACGATTTAAAAGGTCACAATTCTAATAATTACAACTCCGTCCACACACTTTCACTAGTTACATACCTAGCCCTAATTAAGCCTGTCCAATTGGACTTATTTTTGCTAAATTTAATTTTATCATTGTTTAACTTAATTTATTGATGTAGAATTTAATTTTTTAGACCTGATCTTAATTTACCAGTATTGAACTTAACTTATTTGTGTTGAGCTCAACTTATTTTAACAAAATTTAAAATAGAGAAAAGTGTTTTTATAATCTTACCTAGTTGACGTTAGTGCCAATATAACATTTTGTTAATTGGAAGTGCAAATATAACCCTATATAGTTGATGTAAGTGCAACTTTACCCATTCCGGCATTTTAAGGCCGAATTTGATTGAAAAGACAGTTTTACCTCTTCAAAAAATACAACAATTTTTAAAAGTAAATTGACTATTATACCCCTAACCCTAAATGAGATTTTGCCCACCCTCTTCTCTTTCACTACTCACCCATTCTCCGTCGACCACCCTCCCACTGATAAATTCTGCCCATCCTCTTCTTCCCTCTCTTTTGCTGCTTACCCATTCTCCGTCGCCCTCCCTCCCGCCGATCTGCGCCAACCACCATATTCTTCCCTCTTCTTCTTTTGTTGCTCACACATTCTTTGTCGACCACCCTCTCGCCGGCCATCCATTCTCAGTCACCTCCCAGTGGTCATTCCAGCGGCGGGCCCAAGCCACCGCTCAGCTTACTGGCCAACCATCTACGATCCATCAGCAAACACTAGGGAACACAGTTGTCATCTACAGTCTACGTCCCTTCTCCACCCAATCTAAGCACCATGGGCGAACACCAGCAAAATTCCATAGATCTTGAGGGCAGCGGGCAGAGGTGATTGTGCTGGTGGCGGTAGGGTTCGGTGGTGGGGGTTGGGCGTCAGGGTGGTGGTGTTCTAGCTCCAGTGGTGGATTTAGGGTTTCAGAGTGATGGTAGGATGAAAGGTGGTGGTGGCGGGGCCGATTGGAGGGGGTGGTGTTGGGGTGGAAGGGTGATGGGGGTGGCAGCGGGTGGAAGGGTGGTGGCGGGGCGACGGTAAGCTGGCGGTGGTGGCGGGGCGACGGTAAGCTGGCGGTGGTGATGGTAGTATGAGGGCAAAATTGTCCCAACACTTTTAGATTTTAGGCCAAAGAGCATTTTATGTGCGGTCAATGTCGCTCAATGCCGAAAATGATGTCTTAGAGTTATATTGGCACTTTCATCAAATAGTTAGAGTTGTTTTTGCACTAAAAAATATTTGAGGGCTAATTATATAGGCACTTACTCAAGTAGGTAGGGTTACAAATGTATATATCCCATAAAAATAAAGGCATGTTCTTCAGAGCTTAATTTTACCGATCTAAACTGAACTGAATTGGAACTGAGCTTATAAATAAGTCTAATAAAGTAAAAGTATGAACAAATTAATTTAAAATTCATTTTCTCAAATTTCTACTAAATTGAACTAAACTGAATGAAGAGAAAATAAGTTTGGGAATGCAGGGCCTAAGTAGGGAAAAAATTCTGGAGAGCATGAAACTGTACGAAACTTAACTTAATGGAGCCGAACTGGACAAGATTGATCAGTCTGAACCAGACTATACCAGATTGAACCTAATTGAGATGGACTGAGCCAGACTTATTAATTTACACTTGACTGGACAGTATTAAACCTGAATATAATGGACTTTACTGGACTAATTCGAACTGGACTCAACAACAATGAGAAAGGTTGGACCGAAATGAACCAAACTGAATTGGACAAAATAACATGCACCAAACTGAATAGAATTGAAGTTGATTGGACTGAATCAAACTTAAGAGAACTAGAATACACAGGACTGAAATTCTCTGAAATGAAGGTTTAATGATGTTCCCTGGATGAACATTTTCAGAAAAATATTATATGATAGGTTTCAGATTTCAAAATACCATCGGAATTTTGATAATTGGATCTGATTAGCGACGTGACAATTAATATGCATCTATCCAAATTTAGAAATGCATCACATAGGAGCATTGATGAACATTTCAGCCATAGACAGGAGACCATCTCTTTAGAAATGCACCACATATCTGAAGCGTTATCAAGGAAACCATCTCTTTAAACAAAACCCTTAAAAGAGAATGGAGAATATGTTACTTTATCTTTACAAAATAACGCTTGTTATAATCAACTTAATTTACAGGCTGAGAGCCAAACAATTAGAAATTTTCACTCTGGGCACTTAGCCACTAATCCAAAATTTGTGTATCTGTCAATGATAGAAACTTCATTTGTTGTCAATGATACACAAATAGGAATTCTACATACATTACTCAATTAAATGATTTCTTCCTAACAAGTAAGCAAGTGATGTTTGAAGGATCACCATCATCATGAGCATTATTATTGTTGTTGTTCTCAATACTGCACAGAACAAAATCCGGCCTGTGAAGTGCAAGATTCAGTCCATCTTTTCCGACCACCAGCGCCGTAGCGTCGAGCAGAACATGCCAGGAATTCCGGTGAGCTTCCGACACCCAGTGCATCGAATGCCTCATTCCATTTCCATTATCATTCATCTCCACCATGTACGAAAACAGCCCTTTAGGGCTGAGCTTGCTTTTCCTCCTGAAATACTTACTCAGCTGAGAACCCTTGATCCTCAAGTCGAGCCAGGTTTCCGGGGCCAAAATGACCTTAGAACCCTTAAACATGGCGAATTCCCTCACGAAATCGCCTTCTTCTCTGATGATACTCAGGTAATTGTTCCCCCTGAAGAAGGGATAGCTCTCTCCGACCAGCATCATGGCGTCCTTATACCTGGCAGAATGTAAAACCCACAATTGTTGATAATGTGTGTATTCATATTTATATACCAAGTACAGAGGGTTACAAAGTACAGTACCGATGAGTGAAAAGCACGAGATAGTCCTCCTCAGGCAATCCACAATGGTTTAAAACCCTATTCCGGGCCTGGATTTCTGGGATGGAGATGAAACTCCCCAGAAACGACGATTTCTTGTTCAGAATGTCGAGTAGCCTGGATGGTTCCAGCTGAATTCTGTCGATATCGGGTAGATTGCTCGATGGAGGCTCTCTCGAACCCGGGGACTTTTTCATTCTTCCAGAGTCGGGGGAAATGAGGTTGTCAGAACTCAGTGGAACCTCTTCTTTGATGCAAAGATCGTATAAATCCGTCTTGTCACTTCCTTCTACGAGTGCGCTCGAGTATTCTGGGTACTTAGCCAGGACGTATTGTTCTACATATTGCATTTCAGAAGGTGTTATGGGACCTGACCATCTCAGATCAAGGCCATGCAGTGTGGAGATTGCTTCTGCTACTATGTGTGCTGGTAATACTGCATTGGCTTTCTGCATATATATTGATCAAGAACTTGGTTTCAGAAACTGTAAATCTATATTTCATAATAAAGATTATACTAAGAATAGCGTGATAGTTTGGATGGGTAGAAATACATCTGAATATAAACACGACAGCGAGCTATAACTCATGTAGCCGAACTCTGGTAGTAAAGTATAAGGTTTGTATTACCTTGATAACCATGCTGCTTGGCCTGCAGGCATCTTCACTAGGGGATCTCTTGATGGAATTCAGAACTGATTTCCTGATACCATCTTCTGTTGAGCCCTGAAAAAATTGTGCAAAGAAAAGATATTTCAACACTTTTTTTTTTCCTCTCATCAATAAAAATGGTAAATCAAGAATTGGGGGTACAATTTAACCTTTCTACCCAAAATTACAACTCTTTTGTCTTCAGTGTTTCTTCCCATTTTGTTAATTTGTTCAATCTCTACTGAAAAGAGAAAGATGGGATCATGTCATGAAGAAGAAGAAGAAGTCATTGTGTTTGTGTGAGAAAGTAGAGAAGCCTTTAAGTTTTAATCAAAGTCAGAAGTTCAGTGGAATATTGATTAGTCTGTCTTAAGTATTTAAATTTAATCTAGTCTTAATCACATTATTAAATAGATATAGGAAGTTTCTTGGAAGAAACTAGAATGGGAAGACCTAGTCATACTCATACCTCTAAGATGATTAGTGGTTAGAGTTGTTGTTGATAGGTCCTTTTATTTATTTTTAATTTTTGTCCCCCTTATATGTAACCAAGAAATGAAAGTTTACTAGCTTGATGTTGACAAATATGTTCTTTTATATTCACTTCAATTGGTAATAATTAATTAATGAAGAGCTTTTCTAAATTTTATTTTATTGACACATTATTGTTAGCTCGATTGTCACAAGTTAACGTTTGATTTATTCTTTGCGTGAAATGAAGAAGAAGAAATTCTTGAGCTTTTCTAAATTTTATTTTATTGACACATTATTGTTAGCTCGATTGTCACACGTTAACGTTTGATTTATTCTTTGCGTGAAATGAAGAAAAAGAAATTCTTGGACTTTCTGTAATTAAAATCATGTCAACTTCTTATGTAAACATGGAACTACCTTGTTTTTGCTCAAGGATTTTTATGAAGATAAAGAAAAGAAAGAACATAGGAATTTGATGGTTTTTTTGGATTGTTCGGTTCAAACTGTAGTGAGGTCGTTCTTGTTTGTACAAGTCACACTAATTGGTTTGATTTTAGTGTAGCACTTCTTTTCAAATCGCCACAAAAAAATTCTACGTAATTTCAAATCCTTTATATATTTTTAAATCAATGAATTTATTCATAATGTTGGAAAAAAATGTCAAACAATAATTATAATGAGTGGTATTGAGATGTACTATTACTAGTCTCTAATATAACTATTTTATTGCAAGAATGTTTAATTTCTACGTCAATCAAACTGATCGTATTTACTACTCTCTCTGTCCCAGCGGGAATGATGATATTGATTTTGGCTCGCTTTTTTATGCAACTTGATGTGGTAGGAAATAATTGTGGAAAAGTTGGGTACTGTGGGAAAGCATTACGTCCAGTATAATAGTTGTTAAAATTAAAGAGTGCATTTTGGGAATTGAACAACATATTTTGAGTCATTTTCAAATCATGGCATTTTGGTTGGGACTAACAACAATGAAAATTGTGTCATTTTTACTAGGATAGAGGGAGTATTACAAATTAGAGATCCCATAAAGATTATATTATAGCCATTGAGATATTAACTTGATTCTGCGAAAATTATGATCATTTGGTGGAAAGGAGTATATCAAACAACAATATCACTATGTCAAACAGGTATCTTTGATGAAATATAAAAAAGTTTATTATAATGCATTCACATCAAATCAATGACACGTCTCATCAATAATGAGGATTACAATATATAGGGATACAATCTAAAGTCCAATGGAGATAATATTCTAAAGTCTATCAGGAAATCACCATCTACAATCTAATCTATAAGGAAACTACCATCTAAAATAATTCCTACAAGGAAAAGGTTTCTATTCCTTATTACCCCCCTCAAGTTTGAGCACGATGAACAAAAATGGCCAACTTGCGAAATTTTTTATGAAATTGCTAGTTGCTAAAAGTTATTGAAAAAAACTCTATAGACAGAGATTCAACTTTAGTAGCAATAGATGTAGTAGCAACAACAGTAACTGTAGCATCAATAGAACAGTATTCAACTTCTTTAGCAATGTTAGCAACGGTAGAGCAATATTCAACTTCAATAAGAGCGACATTTGCAAACCACCATAAACATGATCGATTGATGACCAACAATGGCGAACTGCAGAGATCCTTGCAAAGATGGCGGCAGCTAAAAACGACCGTGGTGGCAGGAAGGACACAGTGGCACGGTAGAATGGTAGTAAGAGCTAGCAGTATTCATCACGAACACGGCCAGAATAATAATAGTATATGAGTAAATAAAATAAGTAGCGAAAAATCAACGAACTAGCTAATGACCACGGCGTGGGGCAAGTTGTTGTACTGGCACCAAGCGGTGGATACAGCTAAACATCGTTGAACTTAGGATAAACTAAGAGGGGTCCCACATCAAACCCGCTCTGATACCATGATAAATTTATAGGTGTCTTTGGCTTCCATCTTAAAACCAATTGGTAATAAGTAGAGGTGACCTAAAACCTTATATATTAGTTATTATCCTTGTAAGAAATTGGTGTGGGATATATCCTTCAACACGCCATCTCGCATGCCAACGTGGAAACACCCCACAACCCATATCGGGCAATATTAAAGGGGATCCACACATCGACCCAAATTAAAGGGGATTCACACATCGGTCGGCCCAATAAACCCAACTCGGGCCCATATCTTAAATAGTTGGCTATGATACCATGTGAAAATATCTTGTAAGAAATTGATGTGGGATATATCTTGCAACAATCTTCTACAATTGCAATAACACTTGATCAAAAGTACAATTTATGTTGACCAAACTGTAAACACATTGAAAAACACATATATGCGCATCTAAATAAATGAAAACCCTAATACAAAAACACAAGTAAAACTACAAACACTCGATTACAACCATATCGGTAATAATATGACGACGCAAATAAATCGAGTAATCATTATCAACATAATGATCTAATCGATCATGTCGAAAAATAAAACTAATGTAGCGATAAAATTTTACACTTTATTTAATAGCATAAATATTAAAATAATAGTAAAATATATTGTTGCATCCCTCCCCTCCATAATGAAAAGATGGGCAAATAAAGATTGAAAGAAAAATGAATACTAACATTTTTTTTAGATAGAGATATGTGTGCGGTGCTTAGTTTTTATTTATGTGACATTAATTTGATAACATGCTAAATCCTTTATTTTCATTAATTTTTTTAAAAAATCATTCATATATATATATATGTGTGTGTTAAAAAAATTGCTCAGCAATGCTTATATGTGGAATTGAATTCCAACTCAACTAATTTCTAACAATAACTATTTGGTTGTAAAAATATTTAAATTACATGTCAACCAAACTAATCGTCTGTATTATTACGTATTAGAGATCTACTAAAAATTTAAATATCACCATCGAAATTTTAACTCCAGCTCGTGAAATCATGACCATTTGATAGAAATGAACGTATCACGCTTTAGTCACTTCGCTAAGCATGGACACCACTTGATCTAAAGCACAATCTATGTTGTCTAAACTGTAAACACCTTGAAAAATACACTAGTAGAGAGAGCCATATTAAAGGCGGCGTTAGAAGGCGGTTCCATTAGAACCGCCTTTAATTTAGGTCCGGAAGGGGGTTTCAAATTTGGAAATCCCTCCCAGGTCATTTTAAAGGAAAATCGGATTAATTAAAGGCGGTTCCGCCTTTAGAACCACCTTTAACTAAGGGCCAGAGTTCAGAAATGTTTTCCCAGGTCACCTTCTCATTTTAAAGGCGGTTCTAAAGGCAGAACCGCCTTTAATGGACTCATTTTGGCCCAAACACATATACTTAGGCTCAATTTCTTAAAGTTGAACCCAATGAAACCCTATTTTCCTTCTCTCCTTCACCTTTATGTGTTTTATTTCTCCCCCACCCCCACATTGTTGCTCCCCGCGACACACCACCCCTCGCTCGACCTTCTCCCCCAATCATTCTGCCTCTTGCTCCCATCACTGGAGAAGCCCTTTGTCACCAGAGCAGGAGCTGTTGTCGCATTGCCACCGCTGGAGAGCTCTTCGTCGCCGGACACTCCTGTCGCTGGAGAAGCTTTTCGCCGCCGCTGGAGAAGTTCTTCATCGCCGGAGAAGGAGAAGCCTGCGATGCCACCTACTTGTTGTCGCACCGCCACCGGAGAAGCCCTTCGTCACCGTCTGAGCCCCATCATCGCCACCATCCGCCACTGGAGGTCGACGCCGCCGCTGGAGTTGTTGTGTTGTGATTGAAATTGTTGTTGTGTTGATTGATGTTGTTGTTGTGCTGATTGCTGTCATCAATTGATGTCGCTGCTTTTTTCCATTAGGGTTTCCAGATCCGGTTTTGTGCTGCCGGAAACTAATTCCGGCAGCTATTTTTTGGGAGGTTTGGAAACTATTTCTAACCCTATTAGAGGCTGTTATTTGAATTGCTTTTGATCGAAATCGATCAAAGGCGAAGCCAGAGAATGCGGTTCAAAAGTGTCTTCTCTAGTCTGATATAACCGCCTTTAATAGGCATTTCTCCACTAGTAATACAGACGACTCATCCAAATAAATAGGACTCCTAATACAAAAATACAAATAAAATCCCAAATACACGATTTATACAATCATATTGGAAAAAATGCAGCGACGTAAACAATTAAATGAGTGATCATCATGAACAGAACGATCTAATCTATCATTTCAAAAAATTATACTAATGTATGGAGACATTTTCATAATTATTTAATAACAAAAATATTTAACAAATATTAATTGAATTAATTTTATTATTATTTCTTTATAATAAGAAAATAAGAAAGAAGATTAAAGAAAAAGTACTCCCTCTATTTCAAGAACAAACGAACTTCGACAAAGGAATCCCGATCTTGAAATTTGACGGGCCATTCTGGGCGCACTTCGGTCATGGGTCGGCAGCCTGGACCATTCTCCGGAGAGGACAACAGATAAGAGTCTCCAATCGTTATCACTTTCCGGCCGAATTACCAATCATCGTAGAAGCGATGGGATGTCTTCAAGGCTTGCGAGCAGTGGCAGCCTAAAACATAGCCAAGCTTTATGTTCTCTCTGATTGTGAAGTAATGATCAAACTGCTTGCTGATTCCAATGTCAGATCGCCGGTGGAAATTGCAGGTCTGATGGAAGACATCAAGGTAATAGCGAAAAAATTTCAGCAGGTTTTATTTTTTTAAAGTCCCAAGTTCATTGCCACAATGGGAACACGCTGAAGCAAATGGATTCAAATGTACCAAATAGAATATTAAATGAATTAGAATTAGGCTAAGAAAGGAATACCTTTCTGAGAGTAGTTGGAACCATCAACCTTGATTGTGATGCAGTTGATCAGCGAAGGAAGAGTGATTGACGTCATCGGGAACAGATCCAAGCACAAAAAATAAATCAAATCGCACCAAACACACAGCAAGCTTGTGAATGGCAGTTGATGACTGGTTTAATTTTTGTGCAAGGACGGAGCAGCAAGTGTGACACAGGATCACAAATATCGGTGCGTGAAGGTCACAAGACGGCGCGTGATCCGGCGATATGAAACTGGAAGCAGCACGTGTGAGCACGTGTGTCGGCGTAGAGTTCTGATCAGTCGTGTTCGACGGCGCAGCAGGAGCGGCGGCCGAGATTGGTAGAGGAGCGGTGGGTGGGCGGCGGCCGAGCGATCGAAAATCAAGGAGGAGGATTTGGAAATTTTGGAAAAACCCAGGGAATATTTAGAGAGATCTGACGGATACTATGATAAAATGTAAAACCCACAAACAATTGTTGTGTGCATTCATGTATATACTAAATACAAAGGGTATACAAGACAGAATCAGATATAGAAAAGGAAAATGATATATACAAAACCAATCAATAAGGGTATTCATTTCTTAACCTGATTCTAATTCATTTAATATTCTATTACACCCCCCCCTAAACGAAGCGAGGGACTTGTCGTGACACAAAGCTTGGACCGTAAGAACTCAAACTGAGGACGAGATAAACCCTTTGTAAAGATGTCAGCAAGTTGTTGATATGTAGGAACATAAGCAACCTTGAGTTTGTCAGAAGACGCCATCTCACGCACAAAATGATAATCAATATCAATGTGCTTGGCTCTCTTATGCGAAACCGGATTTTGAGCAAGAAAGAGAGCACTATTATTATCACACAG
>JAULKM010000011.1:205719-216666 GCA_032355605.1 Rubia tinctorum | reverse complement strand
ACTGCAGATGGGAAGGATCAGTTTCCGCTTGTGATGGTTGGAGGTGTTCTTGAGGCGAATAAGAGATGGGACATCGGCAATGAAGTGATCAATTGTATAACAAAAGACTTCCCTGGTGTTTTTCCCATTCATCCCAAGGTAAAACGTCTTTCGAGGTTCAGGAATGATTTTTTTCATGCAGATATTGACTTCTGTTTGGTTTGTTAACCAGGTGGAGCCTGCAGTTGGCGCTGCGCTGCTCGGTTGGAATTTTCTGACGAGGCAGAGTCGAAAAGACGATGATTTAGAGGCTGATGATTACTGAACACTTGTTGAATTGTACAGTCGTTTGAAAGAGGAGGAGAAGAATAAATGACAGAAATGAAAAAGGTTGTGTGACAGAAGATTTGTACTGATTGAATGTTCGTCTGCATTTCTCAAGTGACTAATGGGCCTTTTTTTGGTTTGATTAGTAAGGGTTGTCTTGCAATTTGCAATAAAGCATCAATCTCAATCAAGAAAACATCATATACTCGTTCCGTTCTCCTAATACTGGCACACATTTCAGTCAATTTTTTAAAGACACGCTTGAGTTCCTTTTTCGTGAGAGCTGTGACTTGTAAATCAGGAAATTTAATCATACCATCATTTTCAGCGAGTACGTGATCAGATTTCTTCATCTTTGAATGAAGAGTACTAACCAAAGAATGAATCTCCATTGTTTCACTACAAGTTCCATGTTGATCAACGGCGAAAACTCGAACTTGATTATTAATCTCGGTCCAGCTGCATCCAGGTTGTTTCTTCAAGACACGTTCCTTCATAACTTTCCTCAGTTCTGCAGCCTCTTGCCATTTCATATTGGAAGAACACATGTTAGATAGAAGTACTGTCTGAGAACCATAATCCCCCGGTTTTGCATCCGACAGTTTCTCTGCAGCTATCTTCCCTCTCTTAGCATCTCCATGAACATTACATCCTGCGAGAAGCGCTCCCCAAATGTATTCCGATGCTCTAACAGGAAGCCGATGAATGAAGTCGAACGCCTCCCTGAACCTCCCGGCCCAGCTGCAGAGATCGATAAGACAGGCAAAATGTTCATCTCTCAGCTTGACAGACCTGTCATTCACAAGCATGTCAAAGTGTTTGAAACCTTCTTCGACTAAACCAGAATGGCTGCAGGCAGAAAGCAATCCCACGAATGTCACGCCATTCGGGTTCAGCCCTTCACTACGCAGTTTTTGAAACAGCTCTATCGCCTCCTTAGCGCATCCATGGTGAGCATACACTGCAATCATGCCATTCCGAGAAACCAAATCTCGCATTTTCTCGCTACCATCAAACACGCTCCTCACCATTGACAGCTCCCCACATTTGGAGTACATGCTTATCAGGGATGAAACAACGAAGTCACTCTCCTGATAAACCGTCTTGCTGATCAGCTGGTGAATTTGCTTTCCCGTGTTTAGAGCAGCTAAGTCACCACAAGCAGCAAGGGCACTTGAAAAAGTTCTTTCGTTAGGCCTCACTTTCCCATCTTCCAGCATTTAGGAGAACACCCTCAATGCCTCCTCACTCTGACTCCCCTGAACATAACCATTGATCAAGCTAGTCCAAGAAACCACATCCTTCTCCGGCATTTCACCGAACAATGCGCTCGCCTTCCTTAAATCTCCATTCTGAGCACCTCCTGTTATCATCACATTCCAGGAAGAGACATTCATTTCAGGGATCCTCCCAAACAAATTAAAAGCTTCATCCATCCCGTCATTCCACGCGTGCCCATTGATCATCGCATTCCAAGAAACCACATTTCGCGTAGGCATCCTCTCAAACAACGCTCGCGCCTCATCAACTCTCCCATTCCTACACAACCCCAAAACCATAACTGTCCAAGAAATCGAATCCCTCTCCTCCATCCTATCGAAAATCTGCATCGCCTCCTCCAGCCTACCATTCTGTACCAGCCCAGACAGAAGCACATTCCACGAAACAACATCACGCTCCTCCATCCTCTCAAACAACCACAGAGCCCTATCAACCATTCCACAGATCACATAACCATCCAACATGCTATTCCAAGAAACCACATTCTTCTGGCATGGATTCAAACAGCCTCTCAGCTTCAAAAACGCGCTTCACTTTTGCATACCCGTTGATCATTGCAGTCCAAGTAACCACATTTCTGTTGGCATCAACTCTGTCGAACAAATCCCTGGCTTCTTGAACCATCCCACATCGAACATAAGCCGAAATGAGAGCTGTCCACGTGATAACATCCGGGTCAGGGATTTCATTGAACAGTTTCTGGGCCTCCCCTCTCGGCCTAGTTTCGTGATCATCAAGTTCCGCCTGAGCACATGTTGATCGAGCGTGGAATCCAATCTGGGCATGCGTTGGTTAAAGGGTTCTTCATAGCGTTGAAGCCAAGCTGAAAGAGGCGAGTTTGAGAAACTTTTTAGAAAAACAAAAGAAAGATGATTGCCAGCTCTATTCATCAGTAGAGTAAACATCTGAACCCAGCCAGTATTTTAAAGGCTTCTATGAATGGATTTTGAAAATGCAGAACATGATCGATGATCCTCATGACCATGCAATCATCTGAGTCCAAAATCACAAGTTCTTTTCTTAAAGGTAATCGCAGGTATTACTCACTCCCAACTAGGTTAGAGGACCATTTTATTCACATGTTCTTTTCACGTAGTTATGCAATGTAATACATGCATAAACTGGCCCAGAATATCAAATTATCAATACACCATCTTATAATTGGACTTTTATTTTATTTTATTTTATTTTATGAGAGTTAAAAATGAGGGGAGAATGTTATTTTTGGAGAGTAAAAGTATATTTAATGGATAACAATAATTTTATTTTGCTAAAAAAGAAATGAATTGTTGTTAACAGACAAATTAAAAAAGGAAATGAGGCAAATCTAAGAAGTCGGGAGGGAGTAAGAAAAATATATAAATTGATTGGATGAAAATATATGTATCTTGCCAAATATAGAACGGGTCAGTAGATAAAACCCAAAAAAAGGAAAGTATGTAATTAATAGGTCTTGTTTTCCAGAGTTTGTCTGCCTTTTAGTTCAGTGTAATTCAATTCAAATCGGTAAAATTCAGTTTAATTTAGTTTAGTGGAAAAATTAATTTTGTGAAAATTAGCTTTATTTAGTCATATTATTACTTTTTTTCAACACACTTTTTTTTTACTACCGTTCAATTCAATTCAATTCAGATTCAGATTCAAAAAATAGAGCTTAATAAATAAATGAGAGTATAACTTTTTAGCAATGAAAAGTACAACTTATTGTTATGGCTACGGGTGTGTATACGTAGCCCAAACAACTCAAGTTAAACTGTTCATGTGACAAATGAAGATGCATGAAATAAGGGTGTGATTCGCCCGATTAATCCACAATACCCACAATATTAATCGATCGGCCACCATGATGACCACAATCACTACAATCTGGTTAATCCACGAGACCTATAAGATGTGTCGCTTGGCCACATCGATGATCACGACCACCACGATTTAGGAAACAGTGGCATGTGATTCGCCCGATTAATCCACAATACCCACGATATTAATCGATCGGCCACCACGATGACCACAATCACTACAATCTGGTTAATCCACGAGACCTACAAGATGTGTCGCTTGGACACTTCAATGATCACGACCACCATGATTAAGGAATCATAGGTCATGGCCACTACAATTTGTTATGACACAGGGCTAGCAAAACTTATAAGTAAAAAAATATGAAGGAAACAGTACATGTTATGAAGATCCCTAATATGCAAATTCTTCATAGTAAGTATAAGAACTTTCTTTCCTTATACATGTCCAAAGACTTAATTGTAGGACTTTAAAGATGGAGAATCATGTCATGCATTTTATTGCCTTACGCCACCACCTTCCACTACCTCTCCCCCGCCTATCAGTTTTCCACCAACTCCCCACACCTGCCACCACCACACCCTTTCCACCACCATTGGCAAAACATGGATCTAAATTTCTACCTGAAATCTACCATTAGTGAAACTCTAGATCCATAACTTTCATGAACCACCACCGACACTTCGCAAATCATCGTGGCGGTTTTTGAGCGCCAGTGTTAACATCCTCTTCTCCACACTGAATAAATGCTAATAGCACCTTCATTGCTCGACTCCTTAAATTTACGCAAATTGGCAGCGAATCCGTAAAGATACGCCATGCGAGATGTTTCGCCCTTTGCAAAATGTGGAGCTTCCATAACTTCTGCCATAGGGGTTTTTCTGTACTCTCCAAAGGTTGTTGGTGAAAAAATGCAGAGTGTGGTGACTCAACTAGGTAGTGGCAAGAAGACTTTACCATGTAGGTGCTCGTAGTCATGTGATGCCAACACCATTTATCCAAAGGAGAGCTGAATTCATCGAACGGTATTGGCGTCATCTGAGTGAAAGTATGTCGCAAGCAGGTCCTCTTTCCACCAGTGAGTGTGCTCATCAATAAGATCTCCAAAAAAAGATAGCTCGACTGGGATGGTGTCGGCATTCCTCACAAAAAAAATCGTTCTCCTTGGGCAGTCACGGGTCTAAGAAAATACTGGTTTGCCATCCTGATCTAATTTCCCGACGACATTAGAGCCTAAGAACTCAACCTCCCTTCATAATGCTTCTCAATGACCATGAGGGTCGCAGTCCCAAAGGAGCTTCAAATATTGATGAACTTGGGAAGTATTTATCCTTGAATACCCTAGTGAAAAAAGCATCCGGATGCACTAAGAATTTCCATGCTTGCTTGCCAAGCAACGTCAAATTTTCCACTTTCAAATTACGAAAACCTATTCAAAATAAATGAGAAAGAGGCTGTTGTTAGGCATTGGCGTATAAGCTGAACAAACCTTTCTGGGAATCCCATTGCATGCAGAGTACCACAAATGAACTCCCACTCAATGCGATCAAACGCCTTGCTCATATATAGCTTTATGATCATATGTCCCACGGTTCCGACCCTCCTGTTCTTCATCTTGTGGTGGAATTCATGAGCAATAAGAATGTTATCCGTAAACAATCTGTCTGGTATGAAGGCTGACTGTGATTCTGAGATGATCTTCGGGATGATCGACCTCAATCTATTTGCTACTACTTTGAAGTCGATATACAACATTGCATAGATTGATAGGCCTGAACTGAGTGATCGTTTCTGGCTTCAACGTCTTAGGAATCAGCACAACATGAGTGTAATTCGTTGATGACTCAAATACTCTGTTATTAAGAAAGTTGAAAACAAAAACAGTAACATCATCCCTAACAATATGCCATAATTATGATAAAATACAAGACTCGTACCGTCAGGTCTTGGGGATTTGAACAGATGCATTTGCTTCACCGCCTTTGTTACGTCAACACCAGTATACGACCACAAAAGAGCTTTAGCTATGTTTGGGGTAATTCGAGTTTGAATACGCCTCAATACCTACTGTATAATTTCCATTGAGGGCTTTGATGATGTAAGGAGACCACCAAAGTAATCCGTGACTATCCACTCAATGCTCACCTCATCCATTTTCATCTCCTGGTTTGCGTCCTTTAATCCTCCAATATGATTGGCCTCTCTTCTCTACGTTGCAAATCTATGAAAGAAGGTTGTGTTTCTGTCTCCTTCTTTGTACCAGTGCTACTTTGCTCTCTGTTTCCACTTGATCCCCTCTGCATTTTACAAGAAGTCATACTCCTGCCTCAGAGCAGCAATTAAGATCTTCACCTCGTTCATGATATTACCACTTTCAAGGCTCAGAATTGCCTTTCTTACTTCTTCTAGTCTTCTTGGAATGTCAGGGAATGTCTCCTTCTCCCACCGCATCAACCCAAGTGAATAGTTTGAGAGTTTTTGTGCTAGATAAGAGACTGATGGGGCGGCTGTCCATGTTTCCTAAACCATTTTTTCACAGTCACTGGCCAGGATCTAGTGTGCCTTGAAACGGAATCTTCTCCTTCTACAATGCTGTCTAGTGGCAGGATCCCTAGTTTGAAGCCGTAGAAGAATGCACATATGATTAGAATAGACCATGGGGATGACATTGACCGAGGAATACGGGAAGAGGTCATGAAGTGACTGATTACATGTTGCTCGATCAAGCCTCGTTCTCTTGGTGTCTGGCTGAGCTGCAAGCATATTCCACATGAATGTAGGCTCTGCATACCCCATATCAAATAATCCACAGAATCCCATCGCCTCTCTGAATGAATTAATCTGCCATTCTACCCTTGGTTGGCTCCCCTGAAATTCTTCTTGCGACAGAACCTCATTGAAATCCCCAAGACAAATCCATGGAACTGGAAGGTCTGAGACTAACTGTTTTAAAATTTGCCAACATGCGCTTCTATTGGATATGGTTGGCTCTTCGTAGTAACCAGTGATATGAACATGACTCCCAGATACAGTAATAAAAACATCTATGTAACGACTCAACATAAATTGTAAATCTACCACAACTTGCTTACTCCATAACAATGCAAGACCCCCTGAGCGACCTTGCGACTCAACACGACACCAAAATACTTTAACTGTGACTTTAATAAATCAATAACTTCTACGAAACATTTAGTTTCACAAAGGAAAATAATCAAAGTCAATTTCAAACGTACCAAGGTACGCAGTTCCTGAACTGTTCGAGCCCTTCCAAGCCCATGTGTCATGAGTCACCCTCTCAAGGAGTTAACCGTGCTGCCTAGCCGTGCTATAGTGTCACGACTACTTCCTAGTTTCCAGGCACGTCGCACTCAGCTTGGTTGCTCCTGGCACACCAAGCCTTTAGAGGGGCGTGGAAGAGTATGCAACGGAAATACACGAGTTTATAATGGGAGCAAGGCTTCACAACACAAGCAACAAGAAAGCAATATAGGGCCCAACAACTGGGGAGCAAATGCTCGTTTTCAATATATTGCAAAAAGGTAACCGGGTGTAGGTATTTTAGTACTCCACATATATGGTCTACAGAAGTAATTACAAGTACCAGGTACAAGAACAAAATGGAGGAAAACCAAAATAAGGGAACGTAAGCCTGGACCTCCAAGAACTAACTAAACTAAACTACTAGCTAACTTATTACAAGCAAAAGAGAAGACTTCTATGAAAAGGAGCTTGGGGCATGTCTTCTCGGGCCATGGCTCAACACTTAGTGTGTTGGCCTGGCAGGTGACCGAGTGGTGTTCACACAGGCGTTGGGCACGAACAGCTCGGGTGTTGTGCACAACGCATCGCGGGTGTAGAGTTGAACATCACAGGTCGTGAGCCGTTAGGCGGGCGGCATTGGATGACCCATAGGCATGTGCATCGCGGTTTAGGGAGACCAAATCGCAGGCACACGTTGAGCGGCACATGACCGCAACATGTTTGAAAACGAAAAATATCATTCAACATCATAGATTATCAGTCAATAATTCTCCCTAGTGAACATCATAATAAAACAGATTTCTCACATGCTCATCATCAAAATCAGTACAAACTCATTCACAAGACATCGATTCATGACAGGAAGACAAATTTCTTATTACATCAACATTTATTCATATAAAATGTCTACGTTACGACTCCTTCAAAAACATCACCTTCAACAAATAAGTAAAGTTCCTCCTTTGAACAGAAAAGAATTCCTCGATGTGTCACCCCAAATTTTCCTACACATGAAGCAATCAAACAATCATTAAATGTAAAGATGTTATCCAAATGGTATTAACAATTACCATGCATTTCACACAAACATTATCATTCAACATCGTCAGTTTATAGATCTCCATAACGACTTTTAAAACATCAACATAATTTCAGAATACACAATTCTTATACTAGGATCTTTTTAACTGCAAATAAATTCAAATAATATCCAATAATAACACTATAAGATTTTGAATACATTTTTCTGAAACCAAGAAACTTCTTCCCTACAATATTCCATTCAATATAAAATACAAAATAATAATAATTTATCCCTATAAAAAAATCGAATGTGTCTCATACAATATATACAATGTAATTCATAGATTTCTACTCAAATATTTTGTTCTTCATACAATATGTAGCTACAAAAACATTTCATTTATCACTACAAAAATGAAAATTTCCAGTATATTTCATACCATATATACAATGTATTTGAAAATTTTCTCTTAAGATATTTTCGTTTTTCATACACTATAATACCAATAAAAAAATATACCCAAAAAATCACTTCCAATCTCGGGCCAAACAACTCCTAAAGCAGTGGCGCACGTGCAATTTACAAGTGGTTACTAGGGTGGCGCGTGAAGGTTACGCTCAGATTCAGGGAAGCGCGTGCAGTCCACGTGCAGCACTCCAACCAGTGTTTCTTCCTGAACAGAATGCAGCGGAGGAACGACAACCCTACAGGCGACCAAAATGAACAATCTCAAGTACAAATTCAGGAAAAAAATGACAAAGAAAATGAGGATCTATAAAATTACCATACCTTCTCGTCGTTGATATTTGGAGAACAAAATGGAGAAAAAAAATGCCGGCCCGGTCACTTAGGTAGGAGGGAGCTAGCCGGATCAAGAAGAATGGAACCAAGGGAAGAAAACGGTGAGGATTCTGGCAAAATTTTGAAGAATGAAACAGAGAGAAAATGCGAAGAAGAACTGAAGACTCGGGACAAAAAGAGAATGCGAAGAAGAAAGAGAGAAATGGATTCTGCCTTCGTTAAAAACAAGGAAAGGTTAAAGACGCATTTGTTCACTTTTTCATTAAAAAAATCTAAAATGAAAAAATGAACGAAAACAAGAAGGGGGGCATAAAAAATAAGGAAAAAGTAGAAGACGCATTTAGCAAATGCGTCTTCAAGTTTTTGTAAAAAAAAATGAAATGTAGAAACAGAAGAACGAAGATAGAAAAATAAGTTTAAAAGGTGAAGGCATGCAATTTTTTTAAAAAAAATAACATGTTGAGGACGCATTCAGATTGAGCAGCGACTCTTCCGGCCGGTTTTCCTCCTCTGTGACTGTGACTGACAAATTCGCGTGCAGTTCTTCGAGAGGGTCCAAGTTCGCCATCTTCGTCCGATCGCAGATGTTCTAGCATATTTACTTTTTTCACGCTCTTCAATGATCATGTTTGATATAACAATTTCACATAAAAAATTAATATTTAGAAAATATATATTAAGAGAAATATGACATTATCTCACGTGATATATTTATTAGTTCATATTTAGAGTCAAAGTTTTCCAAATTTAATTTTAAAAAAGTTAACATGCCGTGATTTAACTATAATATAAGTGAGAAAAATTGTACTCCGTAGCCTTTATTTTGGAGGTTAGATGGAAGAATTGAGTTTGGAGGTTAGATTTGGTCGGGTCGGGTCGATGATACCATACTTGGGCCTTTATTTTGCAATTGAATGGTATTATTTGTAGTCCATTTCTGAAAAATATACATATAGAAATCAGAGATTGTTGAATTTCCCAAGAGGTCCAAATCGGTGGGCCCAAGGATATCTGATGCCAACAATTTCAAACGCATAATCTAAAAAGGTTTAATAAGTTTGAATTAACACAAAATACATAACTCGTTAAGTAAGAATGACAAAAGAAAGGTTGGATTCAAGTTAACCAACGAATCAGTTTACTTACTTCTTCTCCTCTCTTTTTATATATAAAATTTACTAACTTATTTAATCTGTCCAGCATTATGCAGTATCTAAGGTATGCGGGTGGATAGATTATTTTTTCGGTTTTATAATTTGTTTATTTTCATTTCCATACTTCGAGTCGCACATGTTTATCGTGTCAATTCTATTGTAGTGAGATTTTTAATGTTGTTTTATTATCGAGTTGTATGTCAATCAAATTTTGTAAGTAAGTTTAAGTCGGTTTTAAATTTTCTCGGAATGAACTCTACCAATATGTTTCGATGTTGGTTTAGTAGACGACTCGACATGCATTAGAGTGGTGATATACAATCCGCGCACTACATAGATAAATTTCAGGAGTTACGAGTCTGATTTATGATGGAACTCTAACCCTAGCGGAAGGGCTGGTTCTTGCACAATATTTAAATCTAACTGAGGGTGCATTGATCGGCAATGTACTGGAATGATTTAATATAGTGCGAGGAGATGCTCATACCTTAGAGCATAGTGCTCAAATTGTCAGCTCCATTCACACGTTCACTAAAAAAATCGAATTCGAGGGCTCTTTTGGATACTTATACTTGAAGATTTGGTAGCTCATTTGTTTGCGAATTTCACATAGACAAGTCTACTTGTAGCAAACATATAGACGTCTCTACCGAGTTTTTTAACAAACGATTTTAGACATTTTCCATGACTTTGAAATGATACCATTTATTTTTCTTTTTTCTAAAAAATTCATCAATATTAGCTACTGGTTAGACGGAAATCCCTTAACTTCACTTGTGCAGTACTTATCGTATTTTTTGCCCCTGCTCAGTAGTAGAGTAGCTGGGTCTTTCAGAGACTAAGCTAAGAGAATAGGCAAAGGTACATGAAGTTAGGACTAGAGCCTGAGTCGGTGTTGAAGTCCTAGAGTAGTAGCGATTCAGTTCATATTAAAGTTTGTCGTAGAAAAAACTATTGATGTTCATTTTGAAAATCCTAATTTAAAGCGAAAACAATATCTACACATTATCTAAAATATAGAACTAAAAAAATTCTCAAACCTAATATTATCGTCACTGCATTGCTATATACTCCCATTTTTAAGAGTGGCACATACTACTCCAATCAATTATTCATATAAGTTGAAATTTACGTTGAATTAGATAATTAAGTAAAATGAGTGAAAATTTAGTAAAAAGATATCAATAATTCAATAAGTGTGATTGGGATGATTTTACCATGTATTTTGGGTTGATATTGAGCTGAAATATTGTGTGAATCTTTGGATATTTATGTTATTTGGAATTATATTGCAGTTTAGAGATTTAGAGGCTGAAT
>JAULKM010000011.1:166258-178129 GCA_032355605.1 Rubia tinctorum | reverse complement strand
GTATCATTGGCCAGTTTGATAAGATGAGCAGGATCATATGTTAAACAATCAAACCTCTCAAGATTGCAGAGCTTGACGTTTCCACTCGATATTGACAAGTTTTATGTAATGTTATAATCTAACTACTAAATGACCATTCCATAGTCAAAGAATTAAAGTATCACCTTAGTAAAAGTCTCCAAGTAAGGCCACACATCAAACCTTAAGATCCATTTCTGAAGAATTCCATTCTCAGTTCTAAAAGGGATACGTAGAATGTGTGAATACTCAGTTCCGCTAACTTTTTCCAACCTCTGGTTGCAGGTGGTGCCTTTTGCATCAGGAATTAACCGAGTAACCTATTACAATCAATAAAGAACATCTGAAATTTACCTAATAAGTAGACACGAACTGCAATACGCCAATACAGTAGCATTATAGAGCATATATATTCTGATTAAGCTCAAGAGATAATAACTCACAATAAGAATCCTTGGAGTGACACTTAGTCCTTGATTCTTTATCCTTTGAAGCACAGACTTGATCCAGAATATAGACAATCTGAAATTCAACCAAAAAATAACAAATCATCTAAGCTCTTCATATAGGATCAACTATCACCGCTAAGCATTTATATGACTTCGTCTAAGTTAGAAATGGAGTTTTCATATAACGAGAACTTCTATGCAAGTGAACAATTGCAAGAAGTAACTGAACAGCCTCAAAAATGCATTATAAGACAATTGTTTACAATATTAATAGTCTAAGTGTAAATGATATACGTGTCATCGGAGAAGAGAGTGCAAGGTTGATAAACATAAGACTCGGAGAGTTTTTCAGATAAGTATTGTTTACTATAAGGTTGATAAACATAAGACTCCGGAGAGTTTTTCAGATCTTTATTCGCTCAGCATATGAACTTGTGCATCCTGAAACCATTTTATTTCCTTTTCCAAACGAAACTCCGCAGCAGCTTTCTCATTGGCTACAATTTCCAGCTCTGTTTACATGTAGTATTGATAATGAATAACCGGCTATAATTGCATGTAGTTGCATTTTTGGGTCATTTCTTCACACCTAACTACATTTTGAACCTGAAATAAGGAAACGGAAAATCATCAAACACCTTGTGTGCTATTTTTTGAACTGCTAAAGATCTTCGTCGCCGCCGGAGAAGTTCTTCGTCGCCGGAGAAGGAGAACCCCGCGGCGCCACCTACTTGTTGTCGCACCACGGCCGGAGATATCCTCTGTCGCCGTCTGAGCTCATCGTTGCCACCCTCCGCTACAAGAGATTGAAGCCGGCGTTGCCTGTTGAAGTAGTGAATCAAGATTTAGAAGCATTCATTGAGCGCAACCCTCGTGTTTTGGAGGAAGAAGGGGGACAGAGAAACACACGGGGATGAAGAAATGAGATTCAATCGCAATGGCACGAGAGGTGGAGTTAAAATAAGCAGAGATAATGAAGCGTCCCATCATCTGAGAATGTCAGAATTTCTGACTGATTGCATAATTTCTGAGATTGCAGATTGATTGCCGAAAACAGAGAGAATATGTTGCCCAACAAAATTTTATATTTACACAATAGTCCATAAATGAAAAATAAGTTTTGATTAATTGCACATCAGTCCTTCGTCAACCAAGACACAAATGTCTTGCTTTATAGGTTCAATATAGATGAGATGCTATTCTCGGGCTTGTTGATAAAGCAGTGGTGGTGGTTGAACCTTTTGGATGGATTAGTTAATGTTGTTGAAACAATTTACAAGTATTCCACTCATCCCATGGCCGAGGAGGTAATTTCTGTTCTTGGGCCTGACTGAAGATGCCAATTGCCATGTCCCACAAATTGAACGTTGTGATTACCGATCAGCTCAACCATTGCAAAGGCTGAGACTAGACGAATACTTGGTGTGAGCTACTATATCAGAGCATTGTCGCTGTGTGATGTTGTTGCAGAGGAGGAGGATCAACTCGAAGCTAACAAGAACTCCACCGACACTAAGAGCACTTACAATGGGAGAGAGGGGTTTTTGGTGAGTGAGGCGCTATAAATAATGGTGATGGGGGTGGGAGACCCGAGAGGAGGGGGTGCATTTTTACACTTTCCAAAAACTCTTCCAATTCATCACATCCCATTGATTAGTTGGAGGAGATTCTAATCGATTACATGTTTTAGACTTTAGATGCAAATGATTGGATCTTTCAGTGACACCAATATATATCCCATATGAACGGACCACCAAAAATGATCTTTGCACATTGCATCTTTCAGCGACACCAGCATCCCAATTCCCATACGAACCGACAAATTCACTTTCAAAATGACTTCATAAATACGCCAGTACTCGAATTCAATCAAGGATCAAAGCAACAATGATCCCACAAGTTTCATTAATTAATAATTCCTTATTACAATTCTAGTAGATACTCGGCATGCCTAGCCCACACAACCAAACACGACTGCAGCTACGATCATGCACTGGGAGAACAGAAAAACTACTCTCCCAGTTTCTCACAAGCAGACGGAAGAAATTAATTGTGCGTTGCTTTGGCCAACAAATCCAATCCCATATGTTTTACATTCGGGAGATCAAGAGGGGGATGTTGGAGAGGGGCGACTCCTCCCCAAACACGGGGTGGAAGATATCCAGTTCCCCATATCGCTCGAGCACGCGCATCCTGCAGTTTTCTGCAGCCATTACTCCAGTCGAGTATGCTCCATGTACCGACCCTGGGTAATCTGAACTAGTCGCCTCCCCAGCAAAGAATAGGTTGTCCACAGGGGTCCTCAATCTCTCATATAGCTCGTGGGGCTTACCAACTATATCATAGCTGTAGGATCCCAGTGTGTTTTCATCGGTACCCCAGTGAGATACCAGATATTGAACCTGTAAGAACGTCAAGCAACTATCGTAAGCCAGTGTCAACAGCATAGTGTATGGAAATTATTGAACACGAACTGAATATACGTCAAAACAAGGGGTTCCAAAATTACCGGTTCAGAAGCATTTGGAAGAATTCTCTTGAGCTGCACAATGGCAAAATTGGCGGCACTCTCATCGGACATTTTTCCAATGTCCCGAGCCAATTGTCCTGCAGGCATGTAAACAAGGACAGGATGACCAGTTGCCTTGTGAAGATTTAGAAAGTAACTGCATTCGTAAGATGTTTCTGCAACCACTCCCAAGAACTCTACATTTGGCCAGAACACATTGTCAAAGTGCAGTATTATCTTGTTCTCAATCCCAATCCCAAGGTCTTTAATGGCTTCCTCCTTCCATTCTGGCAATCTTGGTTCAAAGCTGATACGGTTTGACTTCAATACGCCAAGAGGAACGGTGACTATAGCAGCATCTGCAGCAAAGGTTCTCCCATCTTCCACGGTTACCTTCACTCCATGGTATCGCCTAACCACCTTTGTAACCCTGTGATTCAAGCGGATGTCAAGACCTTTCGCAAGTGTATTTATAACTGGGAGATAACCCCTGACCATAAGGCCGTGTCCTCCCGGAAGCAACACCTCCTCATCCCAACATTTAAGTGATATAGTGTCGGCATCTGCAGCAAACCAGCCTTCCATTCTGCACAGATACCACTGCAAGACCTTGTGACCAATGCCTTCCAACCTTAAATCTGGTCTCCGATCAAAAACAAGTGATATGGCACGCGAAATTGGCATATCTTCAGTATATTCTTGCCTCACTAGCTCCGTCTGCAGGTGGTAAATAACAACAAAAATGTTATACCATGATAAAGTGAATGAAAAACCATTCTACTCCATGCACCCAAAACAATAGTGCATGAGCCATTAATAATACTATAGAAACTTCTTTTATCTAATAAAGTAAGTGTGCAGAAAAAGGAAATCAATGTGTACCTCTTTTAAGATGTTCTCAAATGTCACTCCAACCTTTGTAACTAACTCCTGAGCAACTTGATTACCCTCCATATCAAATAGTGCATAACTGGAAAGGACAATAAGAATCAGGCTTATTGATAATTTGGACCGACAGCCAATAGTAATCTCAGAGCTATGAATCAAGTTGAGCCACAAAGGTAAAAGGCAATCATGTTATGCATAGTAAAAAACAGTTTATGCAAGACTTCAGAGAAGTTTGAAAACCTTAATCATTCATATGCAATGATTAATCCCTTTCTAGCAACTACTGAAGAGCAAACTGTCACAGATTTTCCAGGAAGACCAACCAGTGGTCATTCTCAATGGTAAGTTCACAACACATGAACAACAAAACAGAAAGGCAGAATACAAACCTCTCCAAATCATGGTCATACAAAACAGAGTTGTCTCCACTGGTACGGTAGAGGGGTAATCCTAATCGTCCAATGATTTGTGCCAGAGGATTCTCTTTGCAAACACCATGCAACCTGTAATTAAGTAGACAAAATTTGAAGCTTTCAGAAACACAGAAGAGGGTGAAGCGAATGACACAACCCAAACAAAGAAAAGCTATTGGCAAAAGAGAGCCTAAAGAAAAATGAAGGAAAGATTGGGATTTTCACAGTACCATGATGCTCCCAGATCAACTGGAAACCCAAATGAATAATCGGTGTGAACTCGACCACCGATTCTATCCCTCGATTCCAACACTGTCACCTGTATCACATATGAGCAAACAGGAGCCAGATGAGTACCTAACATTTATAATTATTAAAGATTACTCCTACCTATCAGGTAAATATACAAACATATACCTGAAATGAGGCATCAGAGAGAGCTCGTGCAGCAGCAATGCCTGCAAAGCCACTGCCGATGACAATGACAGAAGGTGATGTTGCATTCCCTCTCTCGGCGCTGGAATAGCAAGGAGCTACATGGAAATAGAGACATTGGGCAGAATTTTTCAATACAAATGAGGTAAGAAGCAAAATTACAAGAAGGCTATGATCCTAGTCAGTTATCGTTGCTGTTGATTGCAAAACAACCATGTTTCCCAGAGAATCAACCAAGGATCTGTGATTTCACACTCCTCTCCTTTGCCTTGCCACAATTATAGTTCGTTATCACACTACATGCGCATAGACACAGATGAGCTAATTCTGCACTGCTGAGTTATATATCACTCTCCAAGAATTGATAGCTTCCCCAATATTAATTTTTAGCCGACAATACGAACATTTAAGAATTACCAATCAGGGGATATTCGAGTAAGCAACAACAACTATGTAGGAGTGATATGAAAAGGGCATATGGATCATATCATAGTAGGCGGTTAAGAAACACAGGGAACAAAAGTATACTGCCACAAAATGAAAGGCTCCTCCCTTTACAGTGTCGGTGGTAATGTTCACTTATCTTTTTTCTTTTATATATAAATATATGTATATTTATATATAAATATATATATATATATTTAAAATCCTAACCACACGTCATCATTTTTAGCTGAATTCCAAATTACCACCAGAGAAATCGACCAGAACAGAATATGCACAGTACATATTAGATATTTCAGCAAAATGAACAAATAAAACACAATCAAGAGAGCTTAGAACACCAAAATTACAGTGAGTACTACCTTGCTGTAATTGAGAATTACTCCTGCTTTTGCTAGGCGCCATAATAGAACAATGATCGGAGGTTGCTGGGGGGATCTAACCAATAATTTCTAAGCTAGAATTGGAATTGCTATCGTTACTACTACTATCAGATGAAATTAACCTTAATTTGGAAAACCTTAATAAAAGCAGGGACAACAAGGATTCCGAATGGAGATTAAAATTCTGGAAAACGAAATTTTCCGGCGAATTAATCGAGATTGCGGAACGATTACGGCGAAGCTGATCGGATGATGAAAAATCAGGCGAAATACCCAAACACCTCCTCATGCGTATAGTAAACCCTCTCCGATTGGATTGGCGGCCGCTGATCGGATGAATAATCGATCGTAGCTGAATTCCGGCGAATTGGAGAGGGTTGTAGAGAGAGGAAGTGCGATCGTTTTAAAGCCATTACAGGGGGGAATATATAGATGTGGCTGGTGGACTGCAGTGTTGGGCCGAGGCCCATTAAGGAGGTTTTGTTAGCGTGCGGCGCGGACTGGTTGACTTGTCGTGGAGCTGCGGAGGGGTAAATATTTCAAAGTAGGTGCCTCTGCTTGTATTTCAAACTTTGTAGTTGAAAAACCATTCACGGGTGTTTCCTTTCCTTTTTCAAACACCACCGGGTACATCCACTCCCTCCGTCCCCCTTTTCCTTTTGAGTGTGCTACACCCCTATTCATCAATAAATTTGACGGTGTTTACATTGTAAAAATATATAAACTTATAAATGTGAAAAAGCTACATTCACCGTAACACATATTTTTAGAATATTTAATTTTCATAATTTATTTTTAAACATAATTTAAGATCATAAAATCATCATTGAATAGCGACAAAACAGAAAATAAAACACCAAAGGAGGGAGGGAGGGAGTACATGATTATCAAAATATAATGTAATAAAATGGAGCATACAAGATAAAGGAAAACGTACATCGATAGTTTGATGATAGGACAGTGGATCATGGTATAACTAATTTTATAAGGAAACTAATGTAACCACTATCTATCTATCTATAAAAGTTAATTGAAAATCACATATAATGAAAGCCAGGTTCGGATTGCCGCTGGAATACGTGACCAGCTAAACGAGAACATGCGTGATGCCTCTCAGTTAAGATGGCATTCTTACGTAAAGTAGGTTCCGACCTAGTGAAGTAAATGAAAACAAAGATGCAGCAGCAGCAGTAGTATATACACGCGAGTTTACCTAATTGTTGTTCTTGCATCTCTTGAATGAAACAGAAGGGGAAAAAAAGGTTTTGCCTTTTGCGAGTTGGTAACCGTTGCAAGTTTGGAGCATCCTCCAATTACAAATCGCCTGCCGACGCCCCTAAGGCCATATTATTATTATTATGATCCAAAGTGTGTGGGGAAGTAGGATGATAAAAGCATGCAACATAGTTTTGGTAAGGTACATTATCGTATATGATATTGTTCAATTCATCGTTTCTACATATGAACTTTATATTTGCCGTTATTATGCGTACGCAAATGTATTAACGGTCAAACATGTTTTCTAAACGGCGTGCAAAGAGCAAGAGTGCAACTCTAGCTAGAATGGAGGGAGTACGTTTTTTAATATAAAATTGTATGGACGGACAATGTAATTATTAAGAAGCCCAATGAATACTCCCTCCGTCCCGCTCATTTTTTTGGTTCAATATTTTAATAAAAGTTGATGCGGCCACTCACTTTTTGGCTCATTAATTACTTGAAAAAGTTGATGTGAGGCAATTAATGGCTACTCAATTTTACTAAAATATGTAAGTTTAAAAAATGATCAAAAGTTTTGAGACGGATTAGAAAAATGGTCCATAGTTGCGGCACGGAAAGAGTAGGTGGATGACAATGTGGTCGGTTCATGTTGGGAGAAGGAGATAAGATCATTTGGTTAGATTTCATTTCAGAGTGGGTGCTGTCCACAGATTTCACAGCACGTATTTTTTATGCATGTGTGGATTATATTGGGAGCTCTTTGATTTTTGTGAACAGTAACTTGCGCCAATTAATAAAACAACGATATTGAAAATGGAATCTTTCGTTTTCCAAAACGTTTGGTTTTCTATTGTTATTATTAGGGTCAGTGAGTTGTTCTGTCTGCATTTCCTTGATCATAACGACGGCAGTGAAGTACTACTTGATTTTGGATGTGTTCCTTTATCAAGTTACGTACTCCCTCCCTCCGTTCCAATCAATTTTATTTCAAGATCTTAAATAAATATATTAATTATAAATTTGTGTGGTTACAGACAATTATGACACATAAATATTTAATATTTGAAAATTACATATTACGACAAATCTAATCATATTTCATACGATAAAATTATTGTTCATGTACGTATTTAAATATGTGGTCAAAATTCGAAATTTTTTACTGGAAAAATATTTTGTGCAGCATCACTCGTTAGGATTCATCTTCTTAATTTCCAAAATTTATGATAATGCTGTACGATTGTTATTGTTTTGTTGTGACCTGTGAATCATCCAACCACTAATAATTCATTACATGAGATGGAGACGGTAGCTAAGAAAGTGAAATTAAACAGATTGTAAATTAATTTGAATATAAGATAAAGATGATTTTATCGGATCCGAAAGCTTATATATTAACCAACAAATGTAATTTGCATAAACACCGCCCAAGCATCTTTTGATACAGAAACTTCATTTCCTTTTCTTCCGGTTCATGAATAATTGATTGGTTGATTGAAATTTGTTGTAAATGGTGTTTATATGGCGATTCATTCAAAATCGTTATAGCTGAAATTTCTTTTCAAAGAATGCTATGATCGAAATGAAAATCGCAACTACAGCGGTCAAAACACGATAATTCTTAACCATCAATCTGCCCTATTGTCTCTTAAATTATGGTCACATTGTGAGTTTTGTGGCTATTTAAAATGTAACGCTATGCTAACCGATAGAGTGTAAAACTCACAAATTATTGTGTCTGTATATATAGTGAGAACAAAAAGTATACAAGATAGAATCAGATATGAAAAATAATATATACGAAACCAATCAGAAAGGGTATTCCTTAGTTAACCTGATTCTAATTTATCTAATATTCTATTACCCCCCCCCCTCAAGCGAAGCGTGGGACTTGTCATAACGCAAAACTTGCACCGTAAGAACTCAAACTAAGGACGAGGTAAACCCTTTGTAAAGATGTCAACAAGCTGTTGATCAGTATGAACATAAGCAACCTTGAGGTTGCATGAAAACACCATCTCACGCACAAAATGATAATCAATATCAATGTGCTTTGATCTCTTATGCGAAACAGGATTCTGAGCAAAAAAGAGAGCACTATTATTATTACACAGTAAAACAGGGGGGCACTTGCAGTGACGCGCAAATCCCGTAGTAAATTCATCAACCAAGCTAGTTCCGCAGCAGTGTTAGCCATATCCCAGTATTCTGATTCTGAATTTGAACGAGAGACTGTAGGTTCCTTCTTAGCACTACATGAAAATAGGTTGCCACTTAGAAAAATGACATAACCATAAGTAGACCTACGAGTCTCAATACAACGAGGCTAATCAGCATAAAAAAATCCAAAACCGGCAAAGCGCAAGAATTCTTGCAAAACTGAAGGCCATAGTGCATTGTACCACAGACATAACGCAGAATTCGAGTGATAGCTTGGTAATGGTCATCAGTAGGAGACTGCATATACTGACTGACCGTGTTCACAGCATAAGAAATGTCGGGACGCGTAATGGACAAATACTGTAGTGCACCTACCTACTTGACATAAGTGTCAATATAACCCTCGGACAATTTTTAGTGCAGATATAACCTACCTAGTTGATGTAAGTGCCAATATAACCCTCAGATCCCATTTCCACCGGACCGCCGCCGGACCAATGACAGGGTTATATTGGCACTTACATCAACTAGGTAGGGTTATATCTGCACTTTTAGTTATCAAAAGGTTATATTGACACTTATGTCAATTAGGTAGGGTTATAAAACCACTTTTCTCAATTGTTTATTAGCTCACCATTTAGGACTTTGATTTTGCGTTGACATTATTTTCTTATAAATCTATGTAGTATATAAATATTCGAATTCAGAATTCAACCTAGGCATAAACTGCACTAGAAATTACTCATTACTTAATTTATTTTTCTTTATATGTTTTAATTTTCTAGGTGTGTTTGTTCTCTCGCGACTCTGGCGAGATTTAGGCATCTCCTTAATATTGGTTGGAGAAATTCAGTCACACCTCCAAAAAGCTCCTCCAAAAAAAGAACTACGGAGTTGTTGCAACACAGTGGAGGGGAACTTGGCCAACGATGAATAATAATGGAGGTACGCAGTACCAGATTGCTTCAAGACAAAACGGACATGCACTCGAACTACCTTAACGATACTGCACTGAAGATTGGAGAAATTCAGCAACAACCTCTCCAAAACAACAGAGCTGATGCAGCTCGGTGAAGACAAAGTTTGGAAGGATCGAGTAGCAGACTGCCGATATGACATGTGGACTTCAGTCAAGAAATTGGATTGAAAGATTCATTAGTGGGAGATTCATCCCACATTGTGTGAACCAACTAGGTGTTCAAATATCGGTTAGATGGATTAGTTAAGGGTTGTTAGTTAAGGGTTGTACGACATTAACCTGGCACAACATTGTAATAGTCTTTTATTAATGAGAAAGAGAACACATGTTTTTTTTTTCAAAAAAAATAAATAAATCACAAACACAAAAATTATATCAGCATTTAAAAAAAAAGTAGTAAAAGTGAGAAATTAGTATGTAATTCTGGAATAACGAGAGACCTTAAACATCGTAATTTATATTTTAATTTATCCTTAATGTTGAAATGAGGAATCTTGAGAGTGAAAGATTTTGTCTTAAAATAAATAGCAGAAATAAGCGCTCATCAGATAACAAAAACTGTCATTTTTCATTTTAAATTTTATATCCCAAGAGAAATGATTGAATTCAAGGAAATGCTGAAAGAGCTACTAGCTAAACGAATACCGTGAACAACTTGATTGCTTATTCTACGTGGATTGCTATACAACGCCCTGTATTTTACTGTATACGCTCTGTATTTATACGTATTGTGTATATAATGTATTCAAAAATAAAACTAAATTCAAATAAATCTTATTTGAATACATAATGTATTCAAATACATATAAATACAGAGCGTATACAGTAAAATACAGAGCGTGATATAGCAATGCCCGAGAAAAATGAGAAGAACTAGACTAGAAATACGAAACTAGAGCGAAATAAAAAAAAAAAGCCAAAAGAACAAAACCGAAAGAAATAGCCCTAGCTAACGAGAAAGATCCCAACCCGTGTGTTCATTTTTGCCTAATTTTTAAATACATGCTATAAATTTTCTCATTTTGGACCCCTACCACTAGTCTTGGATAGTTTGGATTTTGTTGGTACACATTATTTTCTTGTTTAATAGTCATTTAGAGGACAAAATAGTGAAATAAAAAGAAAAAAAATTTAATTCCAAAAATATAGGATTTTCTCTTCTTTATTTTTCAAGACTGGCGTGCGATGAATTTTCAATCATTTTGGACTACTACCACTAGGTTGGACGTAGGATTTTACAGGTACATATTATTTTCTTGTTTTAATGAATTTTCAGAGAATAAAATAGTGAAGAGTTCAATCTCTTTTCAAAGAATGTTTTTCTGGAAAAAAATCAAAATTTAAATTACAAATTAGAAGAAAAAATAAAATAAAATTATTGGGGTTGCATTAATCGGGTCATAAACTTGTATAACTATTACACGTTGCATCATAAATTTTTAACATTGCAACTAAAATCTTTTACATTTCTATAGTTCTAATTCTACCCCGTCTTTCCATATGCTTATGGAAAGATATTTCCCAAAACTTTTCCAATAGTGAAATATATTTTTTTAAAACAAAATATAAAATTTTATTAATTCCAAAATATAGGATTTTTTTAATACTCGCGTGCTAAGAATTTTCTCACATTAGAGAAAGTCTCTTATTAGACCGACTAACGTTAAACCAATGATAAAAATCTCATTTTAAAAACTTTTATGGTCAAATTATAATTATTTATACATTGCGATGCATTTTTAAAAAAAATCTTAAAATTATGAAAAGTTCGATGCAATAAATAAATACAAAAATTAAATTACCCTATTAATTACATCACTTTTTTTACTTTTTTTATTAAAAAAGGTAAAGTTTTGGGAAAGACGGGGTTTAATTAAAATAATAAAAGGTAAAAAGGTTTTTGTTGCAATATTAAAGTTTTATTATGCAACGTGTAGTAGTTATAAATTTTATAACCCGGTTCATGCAACCC
>JAULKM010000011.1:152379-166158 GCA_032355605.1 Rubia tinctorum | reverse complement strand
CATAACCCTTGAATGTTTGATCAAGACGTGGAATGTCTTCATTTATGGTGGTAGTCGTACCCTGATCTCCATCAGTAGGTATATAAAACACATGAGTAAGAGTGATATCTCCGAAGTGCAAAGAACCATATTGTGCAGCAAATGATAAAGACCCATCAGACATTAAAACATTAATAGATAGGTAGCGGCAGTAATGTCAATCAGAGAACCTTTGTCACCAGTCATGTGATATGAGGCCCCTGAATCGAGAATCCAAGGTAATATAAACTAACTTGAACCATGGTTAGAAGGGTAATTTAACTGATTAAATAAATTAAGGATCCTACTCCATTGGTCGTCAGACAGAGAAGAGTCAAAATCAGATCGGGCAGGGGAGCCGGAGGCCGCAGACGCAAATCCTGGTAGAGAGGTGACGACGCCAACAAAAAGTGCCATTACACAATTTATTTATTTGTAATAAAATAAATAAATAGATTTTAATAAAAATATCGAAGATTTCCGAAGAGAAAACAACCAAACAGATGAAACAGTAACAAAGTGGCACAGGCGCATGGCTTCACGCGCATGAGAAAGCAAACACACACGCGTCTGTAATAGCATGTGGATACACACGCTTCTGGAAAGAAGGCGCATTTCGTCAAACGCACGTGCAAGCACACACTTCTATAAGTAGGCCGTGCGCGTGAATCTCACACGCGTCTTCAACTGAAGCAGCGATCAAAGGACAGAGGGCAATTTAGCTGGATGGAGTAGCACGTGGAAATCGATGTCGGACGGTAGCACTGGAAAACTGAAGCCCGAACCCAAGTAGAAGCGATGAGGGCAATTTAGCCGGACAGACGCGAAAATCGATGCGAAACGGTAGCACTGGAAAATTGAAGTCGAACGGAGTAGCAGAGAGCACCGGAATCTGAAGCAACGAGCTCGCCTTTTTTTAACTACGCAAAGGCAACTCAGGTCGGTGGTGCATGGAGGTCACGAACGACGGCAACTACGTTTGCGGAAAAGTTAAAGTGTTAGGTTTCAGAATTTTAGGATTTGATACCATGAAGAATTTACGGGATAATCATTGTGTGTTTTTGTATTCATGCTCCGGATACTTTATATATTAGTACAAAAGACCTAAACTCAACTAAAAAAAGAATTCTAATTTAATTACAATTACAAATAATATTCACATATATTACTATTTCTTAATACCTGTTACGTACAATAGTCAACTTAACTGAGTAAGTTGACTTAACAAGAAAAGGAACAAGGAAAGTTCATAGTTAGTTAAGAGCCCTAGCTGAGTCCACATTCAAACAATGATTAAAAGAACATGGTTTGGTAGTATATATGACCGATTTGGTTACAAAACAAAATCTAAATTAAGAAAACATTTTGTTAATCAAAATCACCTTTTACAACGAACAAAAATGGGATTGTTGTACGATACATCCGTTTGTTTTAGGGCCTAATTTTGTGATTTTTAAAAGTTGTATTAAAAAGTAAAAGCCACACATTTAATATTTAGTGAAACACTACATTATTTCTCAACTTAAGTTACAAAATTATAGGTGTAATAGTAATTATGTAAGCCATTAGAGTGAAGAAGATAAAAGTGTATCCTTTTTTAGGAATAACATGGGGTGTTTGAGCCTATGGCATGACCTCATGAATGGGAATATATAATATATGTGTATATATATAAGTTATAACCACCCAGGGGTGGAGGATATGAATAAGATCTCCAACCTTTTAGTAAGAAGAGGTATACAAAGTTTGAGTCTCTAGGGATTGAGGCAACAAGATTGCCTCTAAAAGATGATAGAGTAGTTGACACCAGTGTTTGATCCTATACATAATACCTCCAAAGAATGATTAGCAGATGCGTTTCCAAAACAAGCAATCTCCACCTCACGTGTTAATTGCTTGATTTAGCCGGACATCTCCTAATTTAAACATTTGAAACCAAGGGATGAGCATGATTATGATTCCATGAACAAGACAAGAGTCTGATTCCATGAAATTCTCGCACATCCTTTGACTTTTCCACCATCATGTCTAGTAATGGTTTGATTTTTCAACGCTGATGTTCAGTAATGTCCAGCATGATTTTGCCACCATCTTCACATTTGGTTTGATTTTGAAACAACCCATGTCCACCATCTTCCCAACTCCAAGTCTGCAATTAAAATTTTCAAAGTTAGTGCATATCATGCTTCCACCTGAGTGATGGAATTCCCCGCTTATCTAATAAGATTAATCCCCTGATTTCTTGATTCAAATAAATCCAATTGAGGATATGTTCATTATCAGTTTGGATAGAAATTTTTTCGAGTCTGTCAGCAGGTTGATTAGCCTGCCTCTTTACATGCTCAACATGACATCCATATTAAGTAATAAGAGAGTTAATCTCTCAGCCAAGGTCATATAGATTCCATGGAGATTTCAGTGGTTGATAACCACAATTAATTGCCACCAAACAATTAGATTCTAATGGGAAAGAGTAAGAAAGAGACTTCCCTAATCTGATCCCCTCGGAAATAGCTAATAGTTCGGCATGAAGGCTTGATGTTGCAGCTGATTTTTTTTATCCTCGCTTGAATCGGATCCCCATTACTATCCCTGCAAATAATACCAAGACTAGAAATGTTTTCATTTGACTGCCAAGAGGCATTTGTGTTAATTTTGAAACTTGAAAGAGTTTTCAACCATTTAATCACCTGAATTTGTGGTTTAGGTGGTGGCTTTGGTACAAGGATCAACCCCTTCTCATACCAAGTTAAATCACATGGATTGTTAGAGTGAACATGATTGCAAAAAAACCAAGAAAACTTCATCTCTGATAGATTTAGTTAGGTGTATGAGATTATCTCTTTTACCCTCGTAAATAAATTTGTTTCTTGTTTTCCAAAGAAACCAACATACAAAGGATGGCATAATTCTAACTAAATGGGTGTGGGTCTTTGTTAGACCCTTATAAGTCCAGAGCACTGACAGTCTATCTCAAATATTTGAGAAATCCTGAATAGGAAGAACAAACTGTTTAAACATGAAATTCCATATGTACATTGCCACATCACACTCATTAAAAAATGATTAATTGAATCAAAATTTCACGAGCACATATAACACCTAGAAACAACTGAGATGTTCATGCATTTCAAAGTGTCATAAAAGGCAGAAGTCCATTTATCAATTTCCACATAAAAATGTTGATCTTTCTAAGTATTCTACAGTTACAGATCTGGAAATGAACCCTAGATGACACTGCCATATTCCTAATCAATTCATATGCAGATTTAAAGGTGAATTTTCCCTCCACCTGTGGCTTCCAAATGAGCCTATCATCTCTATTCTTAATTTCAGCTGAGATCAAGAACTGAGCTATATGAGTAGGGATTAAAGCTACAATGGATGGAAGAAAATCATCTTTGTTTGAAATGAAATGGGATATAGTGCAGTCATGTTGAATGTTGGTTAATTCATTATTGCAGTTTGGGTCCTAAATATTAGCTTTACCAACACCATGTATGAAAATAGAGCTGGCCTGGGCAGTGTGATCAACAAATATGATCCTTTTGTAGTTTTGAGAAGTCCTGTTATGAGCAGGAAGTTCCCAAATTAGCTGTGACCATAGAGTTGACCCCTGCTGAAATTTCCACCGCAACTTTATTGAAAATGCTTCAATAATGTGATGGATATTTCTCCAACCCATCGCATTCTCAAGTTGGGGAAGACTTAATTTTCCCCCAAGATCTCCATGCTCTCTTTTGGTTGTTTTCTGTCCCCCCCCCCACAGAATTTACTCAATTTCTGAGTGAGATCTTTAATTAAAGATTTTGGAAGTTTAATAACAGCTCATATGTGTTGTGGTATGGAAAAGAGAACATATTGGATAGCTCATATGTGTTGTGGTATGGAAAAGAGAACATATTGGATAAGAGTAAATCTTCCTGCAACACTTAGGCATTTATTCTTCCAATTTAGAAGTTTAGAATCATAGATTTCTTTTAAGTTTTGGAAGTAAACAACTTTAAGCTTTCCTTGGAAAATGGGTACTCCTAAATATGTGAAGGATAATGATCCATGTGATATATTTAGGGTTGAAACAATCATGTTAGTTTGTGCAAAAGTAGCATTTTTACAAACATAAAACTACTTGGTAGTTTATTTTCTGGCCCTCATCTTTATGCTAGCTTAAACTTTTCAAGAAAGGCCCTCATCTTTATGAGGTTAGGTCCGGTTTCCTTAATGAAAATCACAGTGTCATCCGCATAGCTCATGTGTGAGCTTGGGAGGACATTGTGAGGTAGCTGAAAAGGTTGTATTTTTCCATTTTGATAAATAAATCCAAGGCTCCTGGCAAATGTTTCAGTGAAAATATTGAAAAGGAAAGGTGATAGTGGGTGGTCGCCTTGTTTTATCCCTCTAGCTGGCTGAAAAAATCCAGTTGAATTACCATTAATCAGGATTGAAAACCATGCATCGGTTATCCCATTCACAATATTCCTCACAAAAGATCCATGAAACCCAAATTTTAAAAGAATGCTATTTAAAAAATCCCAGTTCGCCTAGTCAAATGCCTTGATCAGGTCCAACTTGATAATGCAATTTGGACTCTTTCTTTTTAAGTTTAAAAACCTCATGATCTCTTGTAGATAAATTACATTATCAGAGATCTCATTGTTTTTCATGAAAGCAGTCTGGTGAGGTGATATGATTATGGCATAAGAGATTTTAATCTTTCCATTAAAACCTTTGATAAAATCTTGTTGACCACATTAGATAAACTAATGGGAATGTAACCATTAAAAGTTGAGGGAGTGGCTTTCTTAGGGATTAGGGTTACCTAGGTACTGGTAATACCTATGGGAATATGAGAACCAGCTAAGAAATCATTTGTTGCATTGAGAATGTCACTTTCCACTATATCTATATCCCAGCAGACCGTAAAGAACTTTGTGGAGAAACCATCCGGCCTGGAGCTCCATTCTGGTTGATCTTAAAAACTACATTTTTAACCTCTTGGAGTGTGGCTGGTTTGATGAGCTCATCATTCCGCTCCTCTGTAATTAGGGAGAGAATATGAAGATGTGAATGTTTGATTTGTTAAAATGTAAGAAATTATAAATACAAGAAGCAAACATAAGAGTTGAACTCTAAGGCAGGATGAAGGGTTTGTAAAATATGGAGGTTAGAAAAGAGAGAGAAGAATCATGTTAGTAAGTTTATTGGTGGTGAAGGTGAGTCCAAATTGGAAAGAAGATAGGAAAATGAGGGGGAATATGCGGGTCCAATAAGATGAGCTACAGCTACGTACACACACGTGACACGTGCAGACACTGTACGCTTTGTTCTGTTCCTCGTACGCATCAATCATTGTTTGGAAACACATGTAAAATATCACTGGTTGCAGGGCCAAAATTTTAGCAGCATCAGCAGCAAAACATGGCTCTTGTTCATCAGCATTTGGTGGGGAGTACGAGTTTGATTTATGGCGGCTTCAGACATCATCATCAACAGAGGAAAGCGGGAGTAGTGATGAGAGCGGGGTCAAGCGAGAAAAGCAGCGATAAGCTCAAGTTGGGCAGCTCTGATTTGGAGCTCACTAAGCTTGGAATTGGCGCTTGGTCCTGGGGCGACTCCGGTTACTGGAACGACTCCGCATGGGACGGTAATCTCTCTCTCTCTCTCTCTCTCTCTCTCTCTCTCATCTCCTGAATTTCTGCACAACCAGTCTCATGTTGATGTTGGGGGTTAACAGACTTGTATCTCAATATATAAAGCAAAGCTATGAGTCACTTGTGACAGTTTAAAACCCAAGTCCACAACTTTAATATGTAATCAGAGACGGTGTGGACGCATATACAGTTCAACATTATGACTCATTGTATAAGATCACGAGTCACATCTACATTGCAGTAATTGGCTTTACGGCTTTAATATGTGTGTGTTAGACAAGAAGATGAAAGCTGCGAAGGGAGCGTTTGATAAGAGCATTGATTGCGGCATTACATGGTTTGATACTGCTGAAGTCTATGGCTCTCCGGTGAGTCCCATTATTTTCTTGCTTATTCGGTGCCCGTGGTTTTTGCTGTTTTCAGTACTCTCCACCTTCTTCTGATTGCTTGCAGTTGTCTCTGGGTGCTATCAACTCTGAAACTCTACTAGGAAGGTCAGTGTCGGATTGTGCTTATTTTCTGAATCCTTGCCCTCCCTGAAGCCAGAGTTCATTGTCAGGTTCGTGAAGGAGAGGAAAGAAAGTGATCCAAAAGCGGAAATCGCAGTGGCGACCAAGTTTGCACCGTTGCCATGGAGGCTTGGTCGTGGGAGTGTTGTCTCTGCTCTTAAGAAGTCCCTTGCCCGACTCCAACTCTCATCCGTTGATCTCTATCAGCTCCACTGGTCAGTATGGTTGAATCAACAACGGGTGGAATGAAGGGCATTGCTAATCTGTGGTGTGCATTTTGCAGGGCAGGAATGTGGGGAAATGAAGGTTGGGACACAATTCTTTTGCTTAGTAGGTGAGTCTGTGTAAGGAAGCAGGATGACGAATGATGATGCCATTTTTTCAGGGCACCTTGATGGCCTTGGAGATGCTGTGGAACAGGGCCTAGTCAAGGCTGTTGGAGTGTCTAATTACACTGGTGCGCTCATTTAGTTACCACACTTAACTGAGGTTGGAGAGATAGATAGAGATGTACGTACGTGTCTGATTTCAGTTTGTTGATCAGAAAAGCAACTCCGGGAGGCACATGAACAGCTTAAGAAGAGAGGCATCCCATTGGCGTCCAACCAAGTGAACTACAGCCTGATATACAGGGCGCCGGAGGAAAACGGGGTGAAGGCCGCCTGCGATGAACTAGGGATCACTCTCATTGCATACTCTCCTATGGCTCAAGGTGATGGGTGGGTGGATGGATGGATGGACCAACCAACTTTGCAGTTTGAATGTAAGATGTAAGGCCGTTGATGTTGTTATTGCAGGAATGCTGACCGGGAAGTATACTCCACAGAATCCTCCGACTGGTCCAAGAGGAAGGGTTTACACTCCTGAATTCTTAACCAAAGTAAGGGTAGTTAAGGTTGATGCAACTCATGCGTAGTGAAGGACTGATGATGTGGTAATATGATCGGTGCAGATAATGCCTCTGATAAAGAGAATCAAGGAGATTGGGGAGAGCCACAGCAGAACGCCAACTCAGGTTCATAGCCATTAGATTAGTCAACTCTCTTCATTATTATTATCAATTAACAGCAATCAGAGTTGATGGATTTATTATTATATATAAGCAGAAGAAGTGGAATGAATTTTGTTTGGTGTGCGCAGGTTGTCCTGAACTGGCTGATAGCTCAGGGCAACGTTGTTCCGATACCAGGAGCCAAGAATCCAGAGCAGGCTCAAGAATTCGGAGGTGCACTCGGGTGGACACTGAGTGATGACCAAGTGGACCAACTTAGGTCTTTAGCATCAGTGGTGAAACCTGTCCTGGGCGTCCTCTTGCAATAATCTCTGAACCTCCATGACTTTATTCATTCAACTTTCTGTAACAACAACAAGTACTATTCTCTTCTTATTTACTTCACCCCTTTTCGTTCACATGTTCATGGAAGTCCTATTACTCCCTCCTTTTCAAAACCACTAATTTTGAACCAATTAAATCTCGGTTATTGCTTATCAGCATTTCATTATTCATAACAATAAACTCATTTTTATAATTTTGTTGGATCTGACACACCAAGATTTACACGGATGCGTGCGTGTGCGTGTGCGTGTGCGTGTGCGTGTGCGTGTGCGTGTGCGTGTGATGATGAGGAATGAGGTGGAATGTGCAGGTCCAGTAACATAATGGTAAAACATAGATCAGCTACGTTACATACACTTAACACGTGTGCACCAATGCCTTAACGGTTCCTCGTACATATAAGAAACTATCGTCAGTGGTTGCATAGAGGAAGAATAAGTGTGGTGTGGGAATCATAGAAAAAGATGGCCCTTGTTCATCAACATTTGGTGGGGAGTAGGGGTTTCCTTTACGGTGGTTTCACGCATCAGAGGAGAGCAGGAGTGAAGGCGGCAGTTTCAACACCATTAGAGAAAAGTCTCAAGCTGGGGGGTTCTGATTTGGAGGTTTCTAATCTTGGAATTGGCGCTTGGTCTTGGGGCGACACCAGTTACTTCTCATGGGATGGTAGTATGTTAATTATAATCTCTCTCTCATCTTCTTCCCATGAAATCTCATTCTTGAGTGTGTTTGTGACACTGCATGTTACTATTGTTTTCAATCTTATTTGGAATTTTGCGTATATGTTGACACCACTCTTCAAATCCCTGATTTAATTAGGGTTAACTAGAGTCGTGGAAAGAAACTTAAGAGTTTAACTATGCTAAATTGCTAATGGTGAGAAACTCAAGAGTTGAATAAATTTTAACAGAATTCAAGATTTGAATTTGAACTCCTAAAAGTATAGAGGGAGAGTTGAGGGGTTGTGAAAATGTGTGAGTATATGTAACCCTTCCAGTATGTGAGATATCCAAGTAGATTGACATAACTTGAGAGATGTGTTCTTCCTCTTTAGCTGTGGTGAAAGGGGTGAGATTTGAAGGTGGCTGTTTCTATCTGAGAAACATCACTTTGAGTCTGTAATCTGTCTGACCAGTTGGCAGTTGAGATGGTAAAATATGTTTCTGTTCAGCCAACACGTTTGGTAAGCCACGTTAAATTTGTTTGCTACTTTTTTGTGCTTTCGTTATTATTATCTTGGAGTTGGGCAAGAGACTGCAGACAGGATGATGAAAGCTGCAAAGGGAGCGTTTGACAAAAGCATTGATTGCGGTATTACATGGTTTGATACTGCTGAAGTCTATGGCTCTCCAGTGAGTCCCATTTCTCGCTTATTTGGTGTCATAAACAGCCATGTTTTTTTTTCTTCTGTTTCAGTACCGGATGCAATTCTCCATCTTCTTCTGATCACCTGCAGTTCTCTCTTGGTGCAATCAACTCTGAAACTTTACTGGGAAGGTTACTGTCTTATAGTATTATTTTCCTGGGGCTGCTTATTTCATGAATCCTTAAAGAGTGTCCTAAAGCCAGTGTACAATTTGAACATTACAAGGTTTATAAAGGGAAGGAAAGAGAGGGATTCAGAAGTGGAAATTGCAGTTGCAACCAAGTTTGCAGCATTGCCATGGAGGCTTGGTCGTCAGAGTGCTCTCGTTGCTCTTAAGGATTCCCTAGCCCGACTCCAACTGTCATCAGTTGAACTCTATCAGCTCCACTGGTCAGTATGATTTTGTTACGACAAGTCGAATGAATGATTCACATTGCTAATATGTTGTAGTACTATGTATGGATTCTCAGGCCCGGGATATGGGGAAATGAAGGTTCGGAAGCAACTCTTTTGTTTACTGCATGACACTGTTACCGAGGTAGCAGAATCAGGATGATCAAAATGGTCAATCTTTTTCAGGTTACATTGATGGCCCCGGAGATGCTGTGGAACAAGGCCTAGTTAAGGCTGTTGGAGTACCTAATTACTCGGGCGCAAATAGTCATATAATCTAATTACTACACTTAGGTTTAACAGATGGAGGAGTCTGATTTAGTTTGTTGATCAGAAAAGCGGATCCGGCAGGCGCATGAACAGCTTAAGAAGAGAGGCATCCCGTTGGCGTCCAACCAAGTGAACTACAGTCTGATATACAGGGCACCAGAGGAAAATGGTGTAAAGGCTGCCTGCGACGAACTTTGGATTACTGTCATTGCGTACTCCCCTATCGCTCAAGGTGATGGATCGATGATTGTGTGTGAGGTTTGACTCTATGCCTGTAAGATTTAAGGTTGTTAACCATGTTGTTGCAGGAATCCTGAGTGGGAAGTATACTCCAGATAATCCTCCATCGGGTCCAAGCAAGAGGAAGGATTTACGCCCCTGAATTCTTAACCCGAGGAAGGCCAAGGCTAATAACAGCATGTAGAATTGATGTGGTGAAATAAGTGAATTGTTTGTGTGTGTGGTGCAGATAAGGCCTCTGATGAACAGAATCAAGGAGAGGGGAGAGCTATGGCAAAACGGCAACTCAGGTTCAAAATCAACTCCTTGTTTAACGGGCACAAAGAGGAAGTAGAGTAATTTTGTTTGATGTGCGCAGGTTGTCCTGCACTGGTTGATAGCTCAGGGCAGCGTTGTTCCGATACCAGGAGCCAAGAATCCAGAACAGGCTCACAAGGTGCACTTGGTTGGGTGGACGCTGAGTGATGACCAAGTGGACCAACTTGGGTCTTTGGCGTCGGAAGTAGAACCTGTGATGATAGGCTTCCCTGTTGTAAATGCACTTGTTTGCCTCCTGATAAATAAGTCAACTAATTTGAGGTTTTGGTTTAGAAGTATAGGGAGTCAGCAAGTATTTGTCCACGTGGCAAAGCAGGGTGGAAGTATTAGATTTGGATCAGTTTCCTATCTTTGAAGGAGGGACAAGTCTGCTAGATTATTAATCCTGTCCGACGGGGATCACAGAAGTTCAATCAGGTCCCGCCACGTCAAAAGCTGTGCTTGTCGTTGTCGCTAAAATAAATGGCCACAGCAGGCAGCTTAAAGTCTGCAGGTCCACCCTCCTATTCCTGTTCCTGTTCCTGTTCCTGTTCCTGTTCCTGTTCCTGTTCTTTTTGTGAGTGTGAAAGTAGTAAGCAGTGGTTAGATTTTGAGAAACCAAGATTTTCCACGTGGATGAAGAGTTGTGACTGAAACAAAAGGTAGGAGAGGAGAGTATCCATATTGAGGAAGTTGCAGGGAGAGATGAGGGTTAAAGTATGGGGGACGGTATTGGTAAATAAGGCATAGTCATAGTGATATTGACTCATAGCTAGTAGCTAGCAACAAACAAGTGGTAGTAGACTAGAAGGACTTGGACAGGTTCTTGTTCCTTTCCCAATGCCTGTGTTCACATGTAACTCTTCCTATTGATTCCTGAGGCTGAGCTTGCTTTTTCCTTCATTCTTCCTCATCGCATCCTCCTCCTGCTTCTCCTCCCATTTTGAGGCCAGGCATTATGTAAGTACTCGTTTTTATGTAACTATATGAGCCAGTTATAGAAATTCTTTATTTGCTCCCTGTTTCAAACACAGTGATTGGTACTCATTCAGTGAAGTAATAACCGCAGATCTAATCCCCTCTGAAACAGAGTTGCTGTTGCTGCTCTTATATTATGCTATAATAATAGTAGAACCCTTCTTGTTTAGGAAAGTTTGGTTGAGGGGCAAGTGTTGGAATGATTAAGCCATGTATGCTGTGCTAATGTTTGACTGACTTAAACTAATACCTTCCTCAATTCTTTATAGGACAGCATGATGATTGGGTTAAAGATCCCTTTTTGTTGTGTCCTTCAGTGTTAACTAATGCCCCTTTTTCCTTCTCTCTCTGAAGCAGAAAAGTAGCTATGAATTTCAGCCTGCCTGATTGGAATATTGGGAATGAAACACCAGCCCTCATGCCTCAAAAGAACAAGCCTTTTGGGTATGTGATTCCCTTTTCCACATGTTATGTATGTTGCACAAAAGTAGCAGTAGATGCTTACATTAAGTTGGACTTGTGATCTCAGATTGAACAGTGATCTGATGGAGCTGTGTTGGGAGAATGGACATGTGGTTTTGAATGCTCAACCTCAGACTCATCCACCCACTGATCATATGATTCAAGAAACCGAAACAGTTTCGTGGATCGATGATCCTTGCTTCGACAAGGACTTCTTCTCTGAATTTCCACTGGATGAAGAAGCTCATAATAGGTGTTCTAACTTGCCCTCCATCAACCATCATCCTCCTCCAAGATTCGACACGTTTGATCATCACTCGCGCAGAGATGTGGTTCCTGATGAGGCTGCTGTGAGCAAGCAGGCTGATCACAGCAGTTTTCGACCTTCAAGCAAGGGATGTGGCAATATCAGGAGAAGGGAAAGTGTGGCCTCCAGCCATTGTGGAAGCAATCAAGTTGTGTTGGATGCTAGCCCGGTGTCAAGTTCTGGGATTGCTGTGGTGGCTAAGAAGACTGAGCATAGTGATGCTGGGAAAAAGAGTTGCATGCAGAGTGAAAAGATTCAGACATTGATCACGTCGTCTTCTTCGGGTGGATCTCAAACAACATCGAATTCACGCAAAAGGAAAGGCAGGGATGTTGCAGAGGATTCAGAATGCCAAAGTGAAGTGAGCTCCATTTCCTTTGAATCCTGTTTTGCTTTTAAAGACCAATATTTTATTTTTATGTTGCATTAGGATGCTGAACTGGAATCTGCTCCACGAAAGAAAGCAGGCTTAAAATCGCGCAAGAGCCGCGCGGCTGAAGTGCACAATCTCTCAGAAAGGGTATGTATCTAGAATCAATGTGTGTTACATGTGAGAGGCTAATAATGATGGAGGTGAATTTGATGACGCAGAGGAGGAGGGACAGAATCAATGAGAAGATGAGGATTCTGCAAGAGCTCCTTCCTCACTCCAACAAGGTATAGCAAACCATTCTCGTGTGTGTAACAAAAACAGGCATAGAAAGTTTGAGAAAAGTGTGGTGGTTGGCAGACGGACAAAGCATCAATGTTGGACGAGGCAATAGAGTACATGAAGTCGCTGCAGCAGCAGCTTCAGATGATGTGGATGGGAAGTGGGATGGCAGCAGCACCATTTATGTTCCCAGGTGTGCAGCATTACATGTCCAGATTGGGCCAAATCCCAGTGCCTCCCCACCAAAACCCCATGCAGTTTGCAGCAGCAGCAGCAAGAATGCCTGGTGCAGTTTACCAAAACCCTCAGCAGTTTGCAAACTACATGCAGGTTTGTACTTGGTACATAGTTTGAGACACATGAATTTAGAAGAAACACAAGAAGTCAAATTTTGTGGTGGTGGATCAGGTAAATGCAGGGTTGAGCTTTGGTCCCAGAGCGGGAGGGTCAGGGAATAGTCGCATGTCAGCACCGCCTGGGAACAATCAGTGAGCGAAGAAGAGGCTGGAAGCTGTCGATCATTGCATGCACTGCCTCTGACCAAGCCGCAAGTAATACTATGTACCGGAGACTCGGATCAGCCTATGTTTATACTACTTGAATAAACCTGCACATCACCATACTATGTGAAGGGATTTGTTTTCTACTTTATTGGCACTTGGGTTTCATAGTAAGAAAAAGGTTGATGAGTGGACGTGGAAGTTATAAGTGGCGTGCGTCAGAATGAAATAGAAAGTGCGCCAACACGGAGGGGGCCCACTTTGCATCCACTTGATCTGAGGTGAGTGAGTGAGTGTGGCATGTTGGTTGTCTGGACCAGGGGATAAGATGTTTGTGGCATGCGGCCTCCATTCATTCCATCTTTTTCCTCTTGATGCTGATGCCAAAGGCTGGTAATTTCATTATCATCCCTTGAAATGTGACACTCTTTTTCGTCTGCAGCATCTACAGCGTTGTGATTTCCTCGTAACTCCTACTTTTTCAATTTTTAAATAATATAATCACTCTCTCTTCTCAATTACACTCATCACAACTCTCATCTCCAATTTAACTCCACTATCATAACTCAATTCCACATCTCATTGTCCTCACATCATTTTCCACCTCTTCCACATATTTTGAATGTGATGCATATATATATATATATATATATATATGTTTATATATATGTGTGTGTGTTTATATATTTTTTATTATTATTTTCACAGAAATATAATCTTCGCAAACATGTAAAATTATAAAAGTAAATGGTAGCGGAATTTAGGAAATTGAAAAAATAATAAGCATAATAAAACTAATA
>JAULKM010000011.1:136170-152279 GCA_032355605.1 Rubia tinctorum | reverse complement strand
ACAGTCCATTAGGGTTTAGAATATTCAGTTTTATTCTGATTAGAATTAGATTTTGTAAGATTAGATAAGGTAATATTTTCTAGTCTAAATCTAGTAGTAACGACCAGATTAGGGTTAAAATAGAAGTCTAGTTAAATATGGTTTTAGATTCTTCAAGCTGCCATAAGTTGATTTAGATTCCAATTCTGTTTAGGGTTTGTATGGCCAATATTTACCTCTATTTAAAGAGAGGTTCAATCAAGATTTTTAACAACTTTTTATCAATCATATATTCAGAATTTTGAGACATTCTCATTATCTTCATTGTTGCTTAATCCCGCGGGTTAATTAAGTTTCAATCTCATTTGTAAGCTGACCCTGCAGGCTAGTTAGTTTATAGAGAAACCGTGTGATCTAAACCTACGGGTTATTTAGAGAGAAAGTAGGAATTGAGTGTACCCTGCGGGCTAGACACTTGGAATTCGTGCATTTTTAGGTTTGGCCAAATCCCTAGCAAGAGCAAAGATCCAATTTTCCGCAATTCAAAGTTTTCACAATGAGATTCATATCAACCGGGCTTTTGAAGCTGAAACCCCACAAACCCTAAACAAGGTGTTCCTATCATACCAAAATGTGAAGCTAGAAATCATGAATGTTCAAGGTAGGAACAACTATAAGCTACCACATATAGGGAAAGACACACTGGAAATGGATGGGACTTTACCTACAATACTGACAGCAAATGAGGCAACAGTTCGTGAATGCATACAGTATTTAATTGAAGCCCGAAAGACAGAACATATTAGGCCTCTAATGCAAGCAATGGGTTTCCAAATCCCATTAACTCAAGGGTGAAGAAGTTCCAGCTAATATTTTGGAAGCGTGTACACTTAGTAGAACATAAACATGTATTTTGTATGTAACACGTGTTTATTGTACAATCTTGTTTTGAAATACATTTTGGGATGTGAATGCATGCATTGGTGAAGAAGAAAAAATCACAGGTCCATGTAAACACATACATGTCCAGCATGACAACTGTATCACACTAATGCCCCGCCAGATGCACCACTGCATGGCTGCATTTTTTGGAAAAAACAAGTAACATCACTGCCCGCAGCAACCAAGATTCACTATATTCTAACATATAGTTTGGCATTGAAATGCACATACAAGTTGCCTTGCCAATAGCTTCTTATGAAACTAGGCTGCAACAACACTACAAGGGCAACACAACAACAATCACAACATCTTCAACATATTGTGATTAGGGCCGGAAAGGCCAAAGAAAAAATAGCAACAACCAAGAGAAGGCCGACAAGGCTAATGAAGACACAACAACAAACAAGAGAAGGCCGATAAGGCCAAAGAAAACACAACAACAAACAAAAGAAGGCCGCAAGGCCAATGGAAACACAGCAGCAAAGAAGAGAAGACCGGAAGGGCCAACGAAAACAAAGCAACAAAGAAGAGATTACCGGCAAGGCCATTAACGTAATACCAATACAGAAGAAAATATGTTTAGTATCATACCATTTACTAGTACAACACTAATACAATCCACAACCAGGTAATAAAAGAGCAACCAAACAAGGGCACACTTGAGCAGCAACATTTCATTCACTCCCCCATAATCAGAAGAAGATAGGGTTAGTATATAACAAACGTAATATGAAGAGTAAAAAGGAATCAATTTAAAACTGGCAAATTAAATTATAAAATACCTTGGATGTTCTGAACTGGCACCATTTTCTGAATCAGTCTCAAGTTTCAAGTGTTACTATTTCATATTTTCATTTTTCAGCTTCAAAAGCTTTTCCCTCGACTATCATGGCACAGATGGCAGCGCCTATAGATAGATAACCACAACATGGAACCTTTACTGATATTCGTAGAAGGGCGGAGCTCAAGTTCAGGTACCAGAGACTGAGACACAGGCTTTTTAGGTTTTCTTGTCTGGGCTTTTCATCTCTCAAGATTTTAGCTTCAAGAGCATTTCCCTTGGCTATCATGCCACGTATGGCAGTGGCCATTGATGGATAACCTTCATAGAGAACCTTTTTTCTTACTGACATTCTTAGAAGGGCAGAGCTTAGGTTCAAGTATGGAATGGGTGAGACCATGACCTTGTGCTTCATGCCAAGTTTCATGTACCAGATAATGAGAAACAAATTGTTCAAAATCAGTTAGGGGAATATACTAGGGGGAGAGTGGGCTGAAATGGGTGAGTGGACTAAGAGCTGGCTTAGAATCACTGAAGGTCTAATCAAGGGTTGTTTCTTGGCTAGACTGAGACACTGTAGGATTAGAAGAGGGATGTATTAAGTCAGCTTGGGTGCTTTCAGAATCCAAATAGCAAACAAATCCCCTTACTCAACATCCGTTAAACACCAACAGAAGCAGCAACTAAATAACTGCAATCGGGGTGCAAAAAAGGTTTAAAACACTTCGTAGAACTCTGACACAACCTTGTAACCAATTTTAAAAACTCAAGCTCAGTAAAATTCGGAAGAAGCAGAAACTCGGAGTATGAGTTTTAAAAACACATCGACTCACGTCTGGTAGTATTAAAAACGGTAACTCATCGATAAAACTAAAAAAGAAGATTCAAAACAGAAACTCTAGCAAAAATCTATCATTCATAACATAGATTTTCATATCTCTAGCATTCCAAGTAAAGCAGAAACTCGGCAAGCTCGGCAACCAAATCTCTAGCAACCAGATCCAAGTTGACTAACTCGGAAACCATATCCAAGTTGACTAACTCGGTAACCAGATCTCTAGCATTTTCATATTCGAGTTGACTGAACACATAAAACATAAAACCCAGCAACCATAGAAATCGACAAACACATAAACCATAAACAAAGGCACAGAAACACAAAAACCATGAAACACAGAAACCAGAAACCATAAAACTCGGCATAAACACAGAAACCATAAAACTTAGAACACATAAACCATAAGACCAACTACTTTTACAAACAAAGAAACCATAAAACTTTGCATGTAAAACAAACAACCCATGCCTTTTCCGACTGCAAATGACTCAAAGTTTGTTTTTTCTAAAAAATTTGTACCAAGCACGAGTAGAATAAAAACAAATCGAGGTTTTTGTTTGCAAATTTTTTCTTAAAAAGTTGAAAAACACCTCGGTTTACAAAAATATCATAAATTAACCTTTCATTCAAACTCTAATTGAGAGGATAATCATCTACATGCTTAAACCGAGCATTGATGATTTGATTTCATGGAAGAAATCAAAAGAAAGACAGGAACGGCGCAAAAACGATGGGTTTCCTTTAGGGTTTCAGAGAAAAGAAGAGAGATATTCGGATGGAGAAATGAAGGGGTTGGGAGAGGAAAATATAAACACCAGCAATGAATTGAATGATGTTGGTTGGGAGAAAAAGTGATTCACGTGAATCACTTCCACTGAGGAATAAATGTAATGGGTGGATGGGAGTTAGAGCATGTACAATGGTAGTTTTAGAGTGGACTAAATTAAAAATTGGGACCAAATGGGGACAAGAATCTCCCCCACAAGGGGGGGGGGAGGTTGAAAGCGAGCTGAAGCGGGACCAGGTTGGAAAACTCCAACCGGCCCAAATCTGACAAAAGGGCATGAATCACGTGAGCATGTACAATGCCCCTTCTGCCTCCGTTCTTGTTGACCCTTCTGATTAGGTCACGGGACACCCGATTTTTTTTAAAATTAATTGAATTAAAAACAGTTTTAAAAATCCAAAAAATGGAAAATGAGATTTGAAAAAACAAAATTCAATTCAATAATTATAAGTGTATTATTAAATTTCACATTTAAATTTATTTTATTAGGTAAATTTATTTGAATTAATTATTAAAGGTAGAGTTAATGAATACGATAGAGAGAATCAAGTGGGGTCCATGAAGTAGTTTCTAAGTGATTTCAACCATTGTGGAGAAAAAATGGAGTGATTTAATTGTAGTTTGAATTGGTGATGTGGATGAGAGAGATTGATTATTTAATGAAGTGAAACCACAAGAGTGGTTGGAGAGTGTTTTTACCACTGCACATGCTCTTAGACTCATTACTTTCAATGCTAATGTTGGGAAGATGAAAGGGTTCAAATGTCACTTGGGTCAGTTGGCCTCTTCAAATTCTGAACGAATTTTAGATGGGTCTTAACTCATTTGACCCAAATTTTACTCAACTAATTGTGTGTAAATTTGGTGGGTCTATGGTAATTTTAAAATAAAGCCAAGGGCACTAAAGGCAAACCATTTAAGATTTCTTTGCCAAAAATTGAAGAAGAAAAAACAAAATGTGCAGTTTATGATAGGACGGACGAAAATAGAAAGTGTACGGTTTAAGATGAGCGAGAGGGAATATAATGATTATATCAATTTGTGTGTTTTGAGAAGCATAGTAGCCCTAGGGGAAGCGGGCGCGGCGCCGCTGTAGGCAGCCAGCCAAAGCGGAAGCTGCGCCGTACACGGTACAAGAAGCGCGGGAGTAGGGCATACGTGAGGGTAACGCACAGTGGGGTGACAATTGCGAGCCCACCAAACACATAGACACACTAACGCTGCGACACGTCTTATCAGGCGGCGCCTCCCCCAACCCCGTGGGCCCCGCATTCCGCTTTGCCCTTTTGGTCGCCTGGATTCTCACGTGTATCACCTGCATGCCTGCCAATCTAGTGGAACAGTAATCGCGATCCAGTGAGATGAAACTTTGTTTTTTTTAAAAGAATTCTTTAATTGCGTCATCATTGATTGACTGGTCAATGGAAATGATATCATCGCTGCACAATCTGCTCTGCTCTACTCTACGCCACTCTGTGGGCTATGCCTATACCAACAAAACTTTATACTTTCTCTATTTGTAATTAAAAATATAATCCTTTCTCCGTTTTTCTATTTGTGGCAAACTTACATTATTGTGTTTTAAATGACACACTTTTAATTTTTGATAAGATTCTTTTAATTATATCCACTCATTCTACTTTTTATCTTTTATATTCAATTTCATCCACTCAGTTTCTTCACATAAATTCAAGCACGTATATCTATGGTGCCATAAATAGAGAAACGGAGGGAGTATTTTAATGGTAAATATGTTAAATATAATCACTTTATTTATTTAATTATATTACATATTAATATACTAATTGAATAATAATTAATAATAAATCATGATATAAATAATAGCATGTGAATTAAATAATTTATTTTAAATTTAATACATAATATAAATATTATTATGTAATCACGGAATTCGAACTCCAACGTTATCGAGTTTCAAGTAATATGAATTATAATAATTTATACATTCAAATATGAACAACATTTACTATAAGTTTCAGATTCAACATAGATTAAAGAACTTTCTAAATTAAAAATATTTGAATAGAGTTGAAAGTAAACAGTCTGGAGTTGAGAGGAGGTGAAAGGGGTTGAGAAGAGAAGGGATGAAAATGACTGGGTTAAGTTGATTGGAGCTGAAATTATTTGAGAAGAGCTTAAAAGATTTGAGAAGGGTTTAAAAAAAGTTGAGTTGAAATTATTACTAATGGAGCTAAAATAAGCAGAACTGGCCAAAAGATGAGCGGTCAGTTCACAAATATGATGCAGATTTATTCTAAGCAAAATTAGCAACTAAAATGCATACACGTCAGAAAATGACATTACACATCACAACCTTCACACTCAACAACATCAGCAAAACAATTTCCCCGAGAAATGTAAAACCAATTACCCAAAGAGACAGACCAAATGTACTGATCCTGCAACGGCATGGGCTTGCCATTCAAAATTGTTCAACAACAAGGGATATCCATGAGTCCCATCTTCAGGGAGACTCTCAAGAATCTGACGTCCGCATCAGCTGGAACCTTAAAACTATTATTAGGATATGCTAAATAAATCCCTACCACTACTCAGCCATAAACTAAACAACCTGCTGCAAAAATGTAGGTGCCACTCCGAAATGAACAAAAAGGTGATACAAGTGTACCTTCCCTGTTTGAGCATCCTGCAGCGAGTTGAAGATGATGAAGAAAACACAAACTGACTGAAGCAGCCCTTCGAAGTTCATACTGCCCTTTTATCCATCTAATCACGCCACAGCAATTTCACTGACCTCAGGCTCAGGTCCATCTTCTTCTGTGCTGGAGCCCTCTCCTGCGGTCTGATCTTCAACCTTTTTCTCCTGCTCTCCCTTTGTAGCCTCTTCATTGGAGCAATGGTTCTTCAGTACCGTCGCAATGTCAGTTTCTGAAGCTCCAGCAAGCTTGAATCTCTCAACAGCAGTGTCCAAATCCTTCTTCCAGCCAGACAAACCCAACTTAAACTCAACTTGGGAGCGTTCGAAAAGCATATTACCCCAGAAGAGATGTATCTGGGACCTCATCACCGCAGCTTGTTCTGCTGCTTCTTCAGCAGAAAGTTCTCCATGTCCACTTGCAGATGCGTTCTCATTTTCTGCTCCACTTCCTGGTTTCTTCCGTCGTTTTAACAACTCTTCCTTCTTACTAACATTAGGGTCCTTTAGGGCAATTGCTCTTTGCTCCTCCAACTTCTCCCACATTTCAGTTGCGGCTTTCATTTTTTCCTCTGCACTGTCAAAGAGTTGCAGTGTCTCTGTAGAATCCCATTTGGACAAGTCCTCCTTTTTGGCTAAAACAAATGACCAGTGGAGCTTTGCCATTTCAAATTGTTGCTGACCAAGAGCAAGTAGGCCTTCATAGAAATCGGGTTTGATGGAGAGTGCCTCCTCATACTTCCCTTTGGCCAGGGAATACTTTTCCCTAACCCATTCATAAGCAGCTTCAAGTTGTGAAGCCATGAAGTCCTTAGAAGCTGAGTCATCAATCGGAATTCTTTTCCTTGCTGCACACATATGGACATTTCCCCAGTTGAAGAAAGCAAGGGCAGCAACTTCCTGAAACTTCAAAGCAGCCTTATCGAAAAGTGTTTGAGCATCTTCACTAGTTACAGTCTCCTCAAGAGCTTCAGAGCATAACTCCATTCCCATCTCATGAAGATCAATGTGGGCATCTGGATCAATCCCGACATGTGTACGGAACAACTGAGCGAACTCAAATAGCCAATCGTCCATCTCCACTTCCTTGCACTCTGGATCTTCTGCAGTTCCAATTTTCTCCTTCGAGGCTTCTTTTTCAGTCTTATCTACTTCATTCTCCACAGCTTCCACCACAGGCTCGCCTAGTGAAGAATCCGATACAGGCTCATCTGCTTTGGTCTCCTCATTTTCTAGAGGTTTTTCCTCTTCCTCGTCTGGCAAAGGTGGTTCTTGTTCAGGATTCACCTCAACAACATGCAACCTCAACATACCAACTGCATCTTCACTGTCAGGGTCTTTTGGACCAAGACTATCAACAGAGGACTCTGCCAATCGGAGCTCATCCGTGCTAGTAATAGTTACTAAATCATCGTCATTATCTTTGTACTTGATCAGAACAGACTTTGACATAGGGAATCGCTTCCCTACAATATCCCTCAACAGTCTAAAGTTGCAACTCACTGGCATTTGTGCAAGCCTTATATCGTGACCATAAACAAGCTTCAAAGGTCTCCAGCGAATCACAGCCGCCGCTGATTCCACAGCAGGAGCCAAGGCCGAAGGCCTTGCACCATTGACTCCATCTTTGGCTGATTGAGTACTAGGTTTGGAAGAACCATAAGAAGGCTTCAAAACAACTCTTGGCAGCTGAGGCTTCCCCTCAACACCATTCTCAGTGGGCAGGGCCGCATTAGCCTTATCTGTTTTATGGTTAACAGACACAGAAGATCCTCCAATTGGCGGAGGCGGAGCCTTCTTCGATACAGGTGAGCGGGCAGGCAAGCAGGGGCCGAGGCCACCAATGGGAGCCCCACGAACAGCAGAGGCACCAAGAGCAGCAGGCGAAGGGCGACTCTGGAGGTCCTGTTGAGCATCGTGGCGGGGAGTAGCGATGGCCATCCTCAACCGCCCAGCAATCTCCAACGCATCCCTGTGGTTGGGATCAGCACTCAACAACACCTGCACATCCTGCATAGCCATGTCATGCTTTCCTAAGGCCTCGTAGGCACGGGCCCTTCGCAGAAGAGCCCGCACAAATCCAGGCTGAACCTGAATAGCCAGACTGCACTCTGATATCACGGTGTCATAATCTATAGGCTTCATTTGCATCAAACAGGCAGCTCTGTTACTGTGAAAAACAGCTCTTTCCGGGTGGGTTTTGGGGATAAGCTTAAGGGCAGCATCGTATTCATGAAGAGCCCCGGCGTAATCCTTGGCAGTGAACCTTTTATTACCCTCTTCTTTAAGCTCATGGGCTCTTCTCAAGAAAATTGAAGAGTGAGAGTCCGAATCAAGACCACCATTAACAACTACAGGTGCATGATTATCCCCACCGGGGGCTTGATTTTGGGATTGATTAGCCGAACCCTTCTTTTTCCTACCACCGGATTTCCCCATATCACCTACTTCCTCCTAAAGTCTTAAACTTTAATCTCTAGAACGTCCAAATTATTCAATCTTTGTACTAAAGCAGCAGTCTTTGTGCATAAATGAATGAGCTTTATTGAGAGAATCAACAGAAGGGCAGAAAATGAAACTTACAGCAGCACATGTAAGCTTGCGAATGCAACAGAAGCCCTTTGTTGCAGCACGGGAGCTGAAATGAGAATTTGAATAAGTGAGGTGAATGGAGGACAGGAGGAGTGAGGGGGAAAGATGGGGTTTTTGACAAGTGAGAGACTGGTTGTAAACCCTAACCGGAGCTCATTTCTGATTTTTATTATTTTCTCTAGTCTCCGTATATTGGGATGCTGAATAAGAACACGTGGCACATGCAAATCCTTAGATTGACCATTCTTTTTTACTCTTCTTTAATGAATTATTAATTAGAGAAAAATGAGTTTTTTAACTCTATATTTTGATCGAAAGTGAAGAAATGACCTTATAAAATCTTAAAGTGCAAAGATAACTCTGAATTTCGTTGACCGAAATGTCAACTAACAAATTGGCTTGAAATAGATTAAATGTCCATTGTACACTCACATCCAACCCTCCTCTTCTTCTCCGTTTCTTCTTGAGTATTCCCTTTTTTTCTTCTTCCTACAGGCAAAATCATACATTTTCTTATCCTTCTCCATCAATTCTTTGTACAGGAGATCGGACTCTCCCAAAGCGTAGATCTTCCTGCCGATCATGGCGACGCTAGTGTTCGCCAGGCTAAACCCGTTCCCGCCAACTGTACCCTAACATCAGAACGCACTCGGAGGTGAAATCCAAACCCGACCACGGGTTCCACATCTACCCTAACCACATTCGAACCCAACCACGTGGTGAAATCTGAACCTGGCGGTCGAACTCCGGTGGGCAATAGAACTCCGACGGCAGATTTGGGCAATGTGGAATTGGGTAAAGGTAGGATTTCATTGTTGTAGCAAGGTGGGATTTGAGATGTGGGTTGGTGGGATTCGTTGTTGCTTTCGAGTTGTACATAGTGGGTTGGTTGAATGTTCATGAGATGTGGGTGTACGTTGGAAGCCCAGATGATGTTCAAAGAAATGCATGAGAGGAATTTGATTTCTTGGATTGCTTTGTTGACGGGGTTTATCAAATGGGGTGACATGCGATCTGCCCAGGGTGTTTTTGATAGGATGTCTGTGTCGAATGTTGTTTCATGGACTGGGATTGTTAATGGTTACAGGCAGGTGAGTCGAGTCTGATGAAGCTTTCGAGTTGTTCCGGGATATGGCTCGACGGTGACGGATTTAGTTTGCAGAGAAGAATAAGTTTAGGGGGGTATAATGTGTTTTTAGTTTAAGGTTAGGAGTATTTTTCTTTTCATTTTAGGTCAATGGTTGAATTACATTAGTCAACATCATAATAGTGTAATTTGGGTATATATGCACTATTGTTCAAAGTTTAGGGTCAATTCTGCACTTTCAGATTTTAAAGGGTCATTTTTGCACTTTCTCGATTTAATAGGGTCATTTTTGCACTTTTCCCTTATTATTATCTATCATGGACCATATCTTTCTAAAAAATTGTCGTCGTGTCACGTGTTACCCTTCTTGAGTTTAACATGCGGTTTAGTAGTGCTAAATTACAACGACTACCACTTGTCTCCTACATACGTCGCACTAAGTAAGATTGCTCTCATCACACCAAACCTTCAGAGGGACGTGGACAGTTGCACAACAGAACACACGAGTTTAGAGTGTGTATGATCACGATTAACACTACAAGTGTATAATATAAACTCAGATAACTTGGGAGCAAATGTTCTTTTTCAGTTATATTGTATAAAGGTAATAGGGTGTAAAGGAGGACGAATCCAACACTCTACATGTATATTGTGTGGAAATAATTACATGTGATAGTTGTAAGAACAAAAGGAGGTTAAAAAAAATAGAGGCACACAAGCCCAGACCTCTTAGAAAGAACCGAGCTAAGCTAACAGCTAAGTAATTTACAAGCAAAAGAGAAGACTATGTGTTACAAGGATCTAGGAACAAGTCTTCTTAGCCCATGACTCAGCACTAAGTGTCCTGATCTGTGAGCAACCGGGAACTGCATGCATGGGTGTTAGTCATGAACGGCTCAAACATTGCACAACGCTATCCGGCCCCATAGGGGGATGACATGTGCCGATAGCGATTAGGCGAACGACATTGGATGACCCATGAGCACGTGTGATGCAATTTAGGGCTATCGGTTCATAGGCATGCGTTGAGCGATACAGAAGCGCAACACGTTTGCTTATCTCCCAAAACTTATAAAATAAGTAAATTTTGCTTATAAGCACAACTCAACTAAACACACCTCAAGTCAATTTGAGCGTAACATGTTTGCTTATCTCCCCCAACTTTATAACTAAGCCAATTTTGTTTATAATCACAACTCACAAAATACACCCTAAAATCGATTGAAGCACAACATGTTTGCTTATCTCCTCAAACTTTTAAAATAAGTCAATTTTACTTATAAATACAACTCACTAAATACACCCTAAATCGTTTGATATAAGAGCCAATTATCCCACTCTATCACTAGCTCAACTTACTGGCAAAGGAGTATGACTCGAATACTTTTTACATTGTATAGTTCATAATTCTCATGTAACTAATACAAACATAAAAATCAAATTAACTAACATGAAATACTTAATTATGTTATGCATTATGTTTACCATTCTTTTCTTCTATCTAATACTTGAAAGAGAGAACTGGTATTTCAAATTTCCTTTATTTACAAGACTTTCATCTATTTTTTACACTATAATTAATGCAAGATCCAATACATAGTGAAGAAAATAAAAACTAAACTATGGTTCTATTATTTATTTTTTCTGATTTGAACCATATTAATCATAATCAAATTAAAATTATGAAAAAGTGATAACAAGATTAGATTTAATTCTAATTAATTAAAATAAAAAAACATTTAAATTTAATTTGTAAGTGGATCAAAAGAAGTCCATGTTTTGTTATATTTAGAATTTGTTGTTTATTAGAGAAACAAATCAAAATAAAAGGAGTTAAGTGCTAAAATTACTTTATGTTTTGGTCGAAAGTGTCAATCTAACCCAGTAAAATTTGAAAATGTAAATTTAACCATAAGTTTTGGACGAAAATGTCAATCTAATCCTGACAACCGAAAATTGATCTTAATTCAGTAAAATTACCATTTTACCCATGTCGGAAAAAAAATAAAAATTCAAAAATATTGAAAAGAATTTTACCATCATAATTTTAACCCCAACCTAACCAACCTTAGTTTTCCCTAAGGTTTTACTCCTTTCCACCGCAGCCCCTTTCCAGTGAATTAATTAACATCGTTGCTTCCAGTGAATTAAACTCGATTCCACGAGACCTTTCCTGTGAATTAATGATCCTTCTGCTTCTTTCATAATTCTTCCGCTTTCAATTCATTAATTCACCTTGCATTTAAACCCGATTCACCGCCGCTTCTTTCCTAATTTGCTTTCCTCCGCCGCTTCTGTTTCACCATCGATTTGCTCTCCTCCGCCGCTTCTGTTCGAGCACCATTTCTTCGACAGGGGCCTCCTCCTCCAGACACTGAGCATGGTGGGTTGCGGGTGGTGGTGAGCGGTGGAGGGTTACATGATGAATGACAGGTGGTTGCGGTGGTGCTGGTCGACGGTGGTGAGCGGTGGGGCTGGCTAAGGAGGAAGGTATATGGTGGTGGTGTTGCTAAGGTATGTGGTGCAGAGGGTAAGGGCGTGGCAGCGGCCAGTTTGGCTGAGGGAAGGTGGCAGGTCGAAGGGAAGAATGCGGGTATGGGCGGAGAGTGAAGGTGGTGAATTCATATTTTGGCGGAACTTTAGATTCCAGTGGCGGCGGTGGTTGAGTGGCGAAGTGGCGGTGGTGAAGGAACAGCTATGAAGATGAAGAAGAAGAATCTATGGTTGTTTTTGTCTTTGCATTTTTAGTTTCAGAGCTTCTTCATGCAGCCTTAATATTGCTTCATACAACCCCAAATGATTATGAATGGACTAATTATCCCTGTTTATTTTTCGTTTCACCCAACCCCTCTTAATTCACAAAAATAATACTCCTTCCCCCAGTTCTTCATCGTTATTTAGTCTGTTCTCCTAATTCACAAAATGCTCAGATGTCTCTTTCCCTTTCAGTTCCTCAATTCGGACATTCTTAACATCCTGCTACTCTGTTCACCCATCTTCACCGCCATCTTTATCTCGGAGCCATCTATTTCATGCATTCGTACAAAAATTAAACGCCACCGCAAACCCAACTTTGCCACCCGTCGTCGCTACGCTCTTCACTTCAGCGCTGCTTTCGAAGACTATCTACAACTGTTGTGTTCTTCCTTCTTCACTGCTCTGAGTAACCCCATTTGAACAAACGTAAATTTCTCAAATTTTGATTTCATATGAAATATTGCTCTGCTCTGAGTCTGCTGAAATATTGCACATGAATTTATCACATGCAATATTGCTCTGAGTCCCTTGCGTTCTTCACTGTTGTGCTCCCAAATTTGGTGGTTGGGGGTTTGAAATTATTGGTATATATTTGTTGGGTTTTTATTTCTCAGAGTCGTAATTAGTAATTAGTATGAGGATAGATTTTGCTAGGGAAGATATATGAATGCCTAGTTTTCGAAGAGGAGCCGATGCTATGTGTTTACCTTTAAAACAAGCTATAGTTCCTCACATAACTGCTCTAAACGGAGCTTCATATTCCTTTTGTTCAATTTGTGCTTCTAACACATTATTATGATGTGAATAAATTGTTTATAACAAGTGTATGAATTTATGATTTTTGTTGCTAAAAAGGGCGATTTGATGATGTCCTGATTTTCTTAAAGCAGACATAGTTTGATAATGTGTAGATGACTTGATGATGAAATAGATGACAAAGATTTAGATGTTCTGATTTTCTTGAAATAGTCGCAGTTTGATAATGTGTATGTTTTATTTTCTTATAAATAGATGGGTGATAGAGAAAATAAGGCATAGTAAGTTTTGTTTGATTAATTCTAAGATTCAGTTTATTGGGATTCTTGTGGTTTGTAGATTGTAGTTGTTTTTATGAACTATAGCTGTCAAATTTTGAACACGTATTGAAGCAGATGACTGAGTTAGAACCATGGAACCCGAGTACCTACGTTATTCTGTCAGACATATACTCTGCTAAATAAAATGGGAGGATTCAGAGAAGATTAGATCAGTTATTAACGGGCAAGGGATTCGGAAGATACCTGCCTACAGTTGGACAGAAGTAAATGGAGTCGTTCATGAGTTTCTCGCGAGAGATGCATCGCATCCCATGTCAGATAAGATATTCGCTGAACTTAGAGAATTGAGTAGGGACTTGAGAGAAGCGGGATTTGTTCCAAGCACAGAGTTCGTGTTCTTTGACATTGAAGATGAGGAGAAGGAACATTTACTGGAATATCACAGTCAGAAGCTTGCTCTTGCATTTGGTTTGATAAGTATCGGGGAAAATGATGTTATTCACATAACTAAAAATCTCCGAGTTTGTGGTGACTGTCATTTGACTTTCAAGCTCGCATCTAAGATAACTGGCAGAGAAATTATCGTATGAGACACTAATCGTTTTCATTGCTTTAGAAACGGTTCATGTACATGCAATGATTATTGGTAAACTTTTGGCATTTTCATGGGAAGAGATTACATCTTGTTATCATGGTGAACTGAAAGACCCTCTTTTTTATGTCTTCAAAGGTTTGGATTACATTCACTGTCTTTAGTAAGTTCTTTGTGATATATTTTAATGTCTTTCCTTGTCAAAGTACACCAATTGAAATGTTTTGTGATGAATTTCTATCATCTTTCTCATCTTAGACGAGCTTAAAGGTTGAGTTGAGCTCCCGGGCCGTGAAAATGAGATCCTTGATGAGTTATCCAACTTCAAGAGAGCTTGGGGATGAAGCTTCATCCGATGATAAGTTAGCAGAAGATGGAAAGCGAAACTCATGCAGAATTTGCAGAAGAATAGCCTCTGCAAGCGAGTGTCTTGTCTGGATCGTTAGCATGTTGTGTGTTGTTGCCTTTGCCGGGAACAGAGGGCCATTGAAAGTGCGAAGCCCGTGAGCTATGCATCATCAATGTTTTTTTAATACAGTTTTTTGGTCCACATTGTCTCTGCTTGTGCTATATCACTTGATCGAACAAGATCGAACAAGATGACGATATATGATTCATAGCTGTGATCCTTACATCATGAAATAACAGCGTAGTTGTACAGTATTTGTATCACTAGTTAAGTTTACAAAATGCGCGGTTCTTGTATGAAGCGTATGTTAGACCAATTTACTTTTGCTGGTTTTCATGGGCAATAGTTGTGTTGGTAATTAGGCACCATATCCAACTCATTAGTGCCCAATGTTCATAATTGGTGATTTTTTTCTAAGTTGTGCTCATTTTGAGGAACTTGTAGTCTTTATGTGTTTAGCCTTAATCTTATACTCCCTTCGTTATAAATTGCTTAATTACTTTTTCACGGTTTTCAATGAGTATGTTTGATTGTAAATATCTCTAGTTACTTATAATAACACCGCATAAAAATTGATATTTAGAAAATAGATGTTAAGATGAATCGAACAATATCTCACATGATATTTTTATTATATATAGATTAATTTATATTTACAGTCAAAGTTTGACTTCCAAAAAGTAATTAAGCAATTTATAGTGGTACGGAGGAAATATATGGATATTGAGTTATCCACCAGGTAAATGATTCGGTATAAAGTAATGAAATTCCTATGCTCCCTTCTCGGTCCACTAATAATAAGTGTTCCGTTTGATTGCAAATTTTTGTCGGGCAAATTCTTGTGTGAGATCGTCCCATAGCGAAATCAAAGATTAATGTTCAATTCTTCCCACTATAATGTGTAATTTTTTTAGGACAAAGTCTTGTACGTGATCGTCTCGTAGTTGTACATTATTTTTTCTCGAATTGCGTTTCTTCCTTGAAAACCTTATTATGTTTAATTTATGTTCTTTTGTTTTATCATTCGCCCAAGTCACAAAAGTCTTCCAACTCAACAAACTTTCTCCCATGAAAAATATCTTTGTAGTCTCTATACCCTTCCTCCAATATTTCATGGTCATTAATCTAAATATTAAGAAAACTTCCATGAATTAATGTATGGTATATAAATTTTAGAATAAATTTACTATAAGGCACAAAAATAGTGTGTCCGCCCAAGAGGCCGGACACAAAAAATACGAGTCTGCCAGGAAGTTTGGACACACTATTTTTGTGTCCACCAAGGGGTCCGGACACGCATAACGCGTGTCCACGTAGAAGTTGAACACACAAAACGTGTGACTACCAAGAGGCCCAAACACACAAAACACGCGTCCACCAAGAGGGCGGGACACACAAAACGTGTGTCCGCCAAGAGGGCCGGACACACAAAATGCGTGTTCACCAAGAGGCCTGGACACACTACTTTCGTGTCCAGGCATAGAGTGAACACACAGATCGTGTGTTCGGCCGCTTTTTGCACCATTTTCTTTCTATAAAAAATATGAAAATTTTAAATTAAAAAATACATAATAAGATTAGGGTGCGTCTCTTGAAAGACAATCTTTCCATAAGTTATAGAAAGACCAAGG
>JAULKM010000011.1:103849-115537 GCA_032355605.1 Rubia tinctorum | reverse complement strand
CTAGACTCTTGTAGCCCATTTAGAAATAAACCCAAGTCAAACAAACTCTATTTGGACTTTGAGGAGAAATTCCAACACAAAAGAGAACAGTACAACAGATCTTGGCACTGAAAAGAAACTGAAGAAACGTAATTTCCGAGTTCCACTCAAGGTTTGTATTCTTAACCATCTTGAATATAAAAGTTATTATCTTTTTCCTTCTAATACTCTAGGTATGTTGTTTGATTTTTTTTCATATGTCAATTGCAGATCACCGAAAAGACTACAGGACCAGAAATGTCACTTTCAAAAAATTTCGTTCTCCGGTGCTCAGCGCAAACTGAAATCATTTGACAAAAAAGATGAAGAAAGGAAGAAAACTGCAGAGTTGAAAAACAATTTGCGAGCTTACATATACAGTACAAGGGAAAAGGTTTGATGATTGATGCTCATAAGTTATTGCTATATCAACCAACAATTAATCTGTTGTTGGCACGACATACACCTTCCCATATTAATGAAAGCTTTAGCTACCAAATTTTCATCATTGTTTCGGATGTCACTGCAGTGTTTCATGTTTCCTGCATTTTACTGATGTTATCAGCTGCCTTCTCTGTGGCTGTTTACTTGCATTTTCTGCTCTTTTGACGAATGTTTTATTATTATAGCTCGAATTTGAGGAATTTGAAAAAGTTTCATCTGCCCAAGAACGTCAGTCCTTCTTAGAATAGCTTGAAGAGGTGTGATTTTCTACGTTTTATTCATATTCATTTAATTTTTCAGTCATTCCATTAGGCAAAAATATTGATTGGTTTACTAAGCTCTATTGTTGTTTTAGGTTCAAAAGTGGCTGTATATGGATGGTGAAGATGCATCTTCCAAGAATACTTGGATAAGCTGAAAGCTATCAGTGAACTTATATTCTTTAGGTGTGTCTTCCAGTTGTCCTAGACTTTCTCATTTTTGTTTAGGGCCTTATTTCACATTAAGATTATTTGTTGTAAATACAAAGAACTCATTGTCTGTCATACTGCAGTGGAATTGTCTCGCAAATACCTCACTGAGCTGCAACAGTTTAATATTTTTATCATTAATTATCTTATATATCTGATGTACTCCGTAGCATATTTTTCTGCTTAATGTGAAGAAGGGTTAATGTTTGTATTCACATGTTCTCTTTTATGTATTGATCCTATTTTTTGCTGGCATTACCTTTGTTCCCATTGATATTATCCGTGTCAGCTATTGAGTATTTTGTAATCTGGGTTGACTTTTTCTTTTTCTTTTTTCATGGCAGAATCTTTAGATCATAAGCAAGTGGGAGAAAGAGAATTCATGGCTTCCTAGAGAAAGAATAGAAAAGGTGTCCCATAGCGCATCTAATACATTCATAACCATGCCTCTGTTTAGGTTATTTGTGTATTTGTTATTTTGACTTGCAATTAATATACCTGTCGATTGTGTAGGTGGTTAATGAGGCTGAGAGGTTGAAAAAATGGTTGAATGAGAAGGAGGCTGAGCAGAAGTATCTGTCTTTAGCTATGTTGACTATAGAGTAGCTATTTTGAATTCAATGCATTGACTTGTTTTTTGTTCAAGTGTTGAACTATTGACTATAAAAACATTCCTATATATTCAAATTTGTTCATCTAAACCTTTCGCTATGCCGTGTTTAGTTTTTATACCTCGCAAAGAGCTAAGTTACTCTTTAGTTAAAGTTTTCTACATTTTTGGATTGGAATCTATTTATAATTCACAATGGTGTTTTCTTATTATAAATGTGTTTTTACAACGGGATTTGGAGGGAAAATATAGTTATAATATTGTAGTGTGGCTACATCTTTGCAACGTCCAATGTCGTTGTAAAAACTCATTTACAACCAAAACTCCTTGTAATTGAGCATTTACAACGGGATATTTCCATTGTAAATACCTATTTACAGTCGGTAATATTCCCGTTGTAAATTATCAATTACAAAGGGGAAACTGAGCCCGTTGTAGAACTATTTACAACCAAGCTTCTAAAAAGCTCATACAACAGGGATGTAGCCAGTTGTAAAAAATAAAATTACAATGAAAAATCAACTTTTTACAACAACATTTGTCGCTATAAAACGGTGGATTTTCTTGTAGTGTTCCTCATTCCGATACCCCTAAACCAAATTGACCAACATGTTTAATTTTGAGATCTTTCATCAATCACAAGATTCACAACCAAAACATGGTGGAGAAGATTGATGCAGCCATGAAGTGCATGGAATCAGCCGACATATATCCTGCGTAATTTTATTCAATCTTATTTTTCTTACTCGGGACATAGGTTTAGTTAGTTCTATAGGAGTTCAAATTATTAAGACTTGAAACTCTACAAATCATATATCCCACATCATTTGCTGATTGAGAAGACAGAGGACACATGAAGGATGTTTGAAGCATACTTTCTCAGCCTTTTGGCTAAGATCAAGTGTAGTATCTGTTCTTATCAGTTTAATATCTGATATGTGGGCCAATGACTCGCATGATATTAACTCTATTTTGTAAGGGGGAGAGGCCATCACGGTAGCTTGCTATTGGGTCTCTCGAGCGTCACATTGGCGTTGCACTACTGTCTTGGCCTAGCGCGCCCCTCCAATCCTAGTTGAATAGTTTTCCATTGCGATGCATGCTCTGGTGATCACGGGATTCACAACATCAACATTTGTGTGTTTTTTTGTACCAATTAACTTTGAAAGAGAAAATCTAGCATATTCAGTACATGTATGAATACAACTTTGAAAAGAGACACTGATTAGACAAGAAAACGCTTATAGCTGATCTCCCAATCCACATCAGATTTGAATCATCGGACCACAGCACGTCAAGTTCCAAGCGTAGAGTGTGATGCCAAAAAAAAGCGTTGAGCACATGAACTAATTATTATTGAAAAATAGAGACAACTTTTTCACCACGCATACTAGTGGTAGAGCATTTGCGGCAGAAATTACTCAGTCCGACAAAGAACTGAACTAGACGGATAATGGTATCGTATAATTGAGAATGCCAAGCATCAAGGAACACGGGTTGGGGTGATGCGAAGTCAGGATTTAGGACTGCTAATAGTGTCAGGACTCAAGACTGCTAATGTTCACCCCAATCAATGATGTATATATATAGGAACTCTAACCATGGCATCCACCCCCCATCCTTTCAGAACAACCCAATCATAAAAAATGAGAAACTTTCAAGGAATGGAGGGCTGTAGAGCATAGTTGAGTTTTCAGATTGATTTCCCCACATTGATATATAAGAGGACTGGAGGGCCCTTTTGAGGTATAAAATGGAGAGGATACTTACCTGGATGGGGTCAATGAGTGGTCAAAAGGGCTCATGGTTGCACTCCAGAGGGGTGCCATCCTGAAGTCTGCCCAAGTGGTAGAGCTTATGTCATAATTTGTGCAAATATTTAGGCTTCACAGTGTCAGTGAACAGCAGATTTGTATTTCCTAAAGAGGTTGGATCCAAATTCAGTCATCTCTGATGCATTCTGGATGGGAACAGTAACAGGCCGTTACAAGCATGATATTGATTCTCTAATGATTGACTTGTTATAGCAATGAGCAGCAAAAGCATTAGCAGCTTCATGTTTGCAATCCAACTTCACTTCTGCATCCCCTGATCCATCCACGGATTTGGCCTTTTATCGTGTAATTCATATTTAGAGCCGAATAGACCCATTCCCTTTGGATTCTTCTGCATCTCCTCTTCGCTGCCTTCGAAGAGAATATGCTTTTATTACTCTTTGCTTGGAAAAAAATTGAAGTTCAATTTGTTTGTTTTTAGTTCAAGCACATATTCCCACAAATTTCTAACAATATCAATAAAAAAATGTACTTGTATAATAAAGTTGTATTCTATATTATTTATGGTGATAAACTGAGAAATATGAACATCCTTTTTAGTCTATTTGTTTTGGAGAATCATCGTTCCCATTTGAAGCTAGAGATGAATTACGTCCAAAGGGTGAACTGCAACGACTTAATAAATTTAAGGCTCTTTATCCTTCTTATTGTAATATCAATTTTATTTATTTTGATGTTCAACATAAACCATAGAATACTGAATTACTCTTTGATTCTTCTGCGTCTCTGGAGTGGTCTCTTAATGGAATACTGAATTTTAAAAAAAAAAGTTGTCTCTGAAAACTCATAACACAAGACAAACTTGTAACAAATTCAGAAAATTAAAACCCAATACACTCCTCCCTGCTCACCTTCATTCAGAAGGAAACTAATCCAGAAATACAACTATGAAAGACTACAACCAAGAGTTACATAGGGCTAAAGCTTCATGCCTTTAAAGAAAGTTGCGTCTCATTCCAGTAAACAATAAACGGGAAAAGTCTCCATAAGAAAATTTGCAGATCCATCCAGTAACGTAACGACTGAGCAAAACTGGGGAACACACCATGATATCATATCAACTAAATTAACCATACAAAAATCCACATTTTCAGATGGAAATCTATACTGCATCCATGATATATGTGATTGCTATGTCACTATTGCCAAGATACTAATCATCTCGAGTAATGGATTTTTCATAATAAATTAGATGTTCCTGTTTCTTGATTAGGTTCACATGTAATAGAGGGACAAGAAAATAGGGGATAGAAGAAACCCTTAAACCCCCATTATAACACAAATACCCTCAGAAAAACCTACGGGGATTCTGTTACCTAATTTCTAAACTGAATAGGAAAACAAAGGTAAGCAGTTACTCCGATTCCTAAATAACCTTAACACAATTCCTAAATTGATATAATTCCTAAATAAGTTTGGATTTAGTTAAGCGTTTTGCTGATTATTAGCGAGAGCGAATGAGGACTCTTCGATCACGCACAAACAGTATTGGGAAACTAGCAGAGTCTCTTGTTGATTAAAAATTTATAAGATAAAATTTTCATATATTTTTTTAGAGTCCGTCTCTTGAAAGACGGTATTTCCATAAGTCATGGAAAGACGGTCTTTCCATAACTCATGGAAAGACTAAGGTTTAAAGTGTAAATTAGAAGACATGAAGATAAAAAATTTGGGTTGTATGAACCGGGTTATAAAATTTATAACTACTACACATTGTATAATAAAACTTTAATTGCAACAAAGACCAATTACATTTTATTATTCTAATTAAATCTCGTCTTTCCATAAGCATATGGATATGGAAAGACCGTCTTTCTCAATACTTTGCCTATTTTTTAAGTATCACATTTGAATCGGAAAGAAATAATTTCTTTTAAATTCTAAAGTTTAGTTATCTAAAATGTTAGTAAATCAATAGTTATATAGCAGCGGAATAGCATTCAATAATGAACACTAAAAACAAAATTCAAATTTTCATATCTCCTATGATTTCATCAAGAAAAAAATATAAACCCTTTATTCATAATAATGATATAATTATTATTTTTTGCATTCTCCATGAATCATATTCATTCAATCAAGTATATATTGAACATATTAAAATATGATCAACAATGATGACTCTGATACCACTGTTAGTAAATCAATATTTATATATCAACGGAATATATATAACTTAAATTGATTTCATACCAAGAACACATTGTAATCATAGAATAATATATGTAAGATCGATGAACAATATGCTTGTATTATCTCAATAGAGAATCAAATTGATATTCACGATCTGAGGTGAATTCACCACAAGCCGCACATGTGTCTGACCTCCTTTAATATCCACACGACATGCCTTCTCGGGATCCTCTAAGGATTAACCGGTTACTAAATCAACGATTAGGTTTGAAGAGGTTTTTTTTCATACCCTACTAATCTCAATAACCAAAACTATAAAATAAGGTTGGTATTGAGTTTGGTCCAATCTTAGCCAAAACCCTAGTACCTTATTTATCATTAAGTCCCCAGGATTCATATACCTTATACATTAATCTTTCAAGTTATTTTAACCCAATAAACAGTCCTACAGTAAATATAATTGGCTTTAGGACATAAATCAACAGACTCCCACTTGGCCTAAATACAATTAAACCGTGAGATTTCCAATCCATATTCACATATCAAGATTGGTCTCTAGCCATCATGACCACCCAAGTGATAGGAAATATATGTGATCGTTTTCACCTTTCCAAATAATAGGATGTCGTGCAACTAATATCCTTTCACCATACTATATCCCAATTAGTTCAAGAATAAGGATAAGTGCTAACTTTTAAAGAACTAATTATTTCTTTTCTTGCTCTCCAAATATGACTTATATGAAGTTGACTTTGGATTATTTTCTAAAATCACTTCTAGTTTGCGCAAACATTTTAAAGTCATATTTCAATAAGTGGTCATAGGGGGATATGTTCTTATTATACTATTAGAAGTGGTGAATTCCTTATTGACCATGAACTATCTATCAATGCTTCATACTACACCTAACTCCAAAAGCACAATAACCAACTAATGTTAAGGACAATAAGAGAAACAAGTATAATATTCCACACTCTAGATACTCTTATAATCTCAAGTCCGGGGATCATTTTCACTTTATGTATAGAGATTAATTCCATTAGCACTTAGATAGCTCACCTTATGAAAAATCTCAAGATGGGTCAATCCAATGAACTTGTTCTCAAACAAGCATCCACACATTTGCTCTCGTGTCTCTACACAGTAGTGGATGTACTCCCTACAATTAAGAAGGAACAAACTATGTGCTAGTCTATATGTATTAACAATGTCTCATCTTACTAATACCATGACTAGGGATAGTTTAAGAATTATATGTAAACACGTAAAGAATCTCATTATCGTAACACTTTACGATTTCTTTCATACAAATATTATTCAAAAGACTTTATTATTTATTTATTGTAATTAAACATAGAATAAATAGCTCCATATCATCAAAAGTTTTGCATAAACTCAAGTTGGTTCTATCATGTCCACATACTAAACTCCCACTTTGACTAAACCAATTCAATCTAATTATTTTATTCAACTATTGAACAACTTCATCATCAACGGAAATCTAGTGGACATTACTTTCTACTCTTAGTAAGTCATGAACAATTATATTTTCATGAGATCTAAATATTCAAAAGTCCACATGATTGATGTAATCAGCCCAATTACCACCTAGAATAATTTGTAATACGTCTCAAAGTATCTGAAATATTCGTTAAGTGTTGTAAAGTGTATTTCCCACTTAAATTGTCACAAACACCATTGTCTATCTAATAGACATTAACAACTAGAGTAGATGTTATCAATTCTACCATTTTAGAATTTTCTTCTTGAATTCTTTTTCTACATGCATTTATCGCATATAATGCAATAAGAAAATATTATTTCTTCCACTAATTGATTTTGATTGTGCAGGATTTATAACTAATATAATTTGACAAAATCAAGTCCTTGATATTCAAATAAAATATTAAAATCTAAATAAAATTTGTTATTTTGCACAATCAATAGTAGTCATAATACGAAATTCAAATTTATATCATATAAAACTTGTCTTGTACGATACAATTTCGTTAAGCTCAACTATTTCATGCAACTATTGCAATCACATCATCATGTGACATATTTGTTCCTATTGTTGATTTTGTTATTTGTGGTTCTCCCACTTATTTTTCTGGAATGAACACTTTATTTTTTGAAATACTTTACTATGAGACAACTTCTCATAGAGAATATATATCTCGTAGTTTAAGCAACTATATGAAAATAGGAGACAATACTAATGACATAATCTAAAGACTGCATAAATCATATGCATCAAATATTTTATACTAAGTTTTATACATCACTATCCCATAGCGCGTATAATCATAACAATACAATCCAATCGTAATACTAAATTACCCTTATCAGAACATTTGAATTTCATTTACGTATTTGAACTGTTGAAATTCTAAAACTCTTACCCTCCAATATGTGTTTTTTAATCATATGAATGATTAAAATTGAGTTTTGAAAAATGTTCTCTAACATCAACTATTATAAGACCAAATACATCAATTTATAGTGAACAATAATTTTAAATTTTCTCTTAAAAGTAATTCGGTCAATGAACATGATAATGATATTTACATGTCATAATCGAAATCAAAAGTTCTACATATCATCAACCATATCCGTTCTGACGTTAAGGGTATGTTATCTTATTTTTATAATATAAATCGTAAAAATCAATTCAATACTGATTTTCATTATATAAAAGAATAACTAATTTATTCATCCTAACATGTCAAACATGATAAGGTTTATTTTGGTCAAACTAAAAATTATAACAATTTATTATTATTCCATTAGTGAAAGATATAATTTCAAAACACATACTTTTACAACTATTGTTAAGTATATGAGTTATTTCACAATTATATATCTAATTATTTATAAATATTAAGTGTATTTCAAAAATACACATGGTATCACACATACCAATAGTTTAAGCACAAATTAGAACAATAATTATGTTTGCACCTGATGAAGATGTTACCAAAATTCCTCATTTCGACGTACAACATCTCACAGTCTTAATTCAAGAAATAAAATATTAATTTCACAATTAATTTCCAAAATTAATCGTGGATGATATCCATTAAACTATCGTCTTTCAATCTCTATATTATAAGAAAATTCTCAACTTTCAATAATGAATAATTGTCTAACTAAAACCACAATTAAAATTCACGGAAAATAATACATCAATCAACATTTAAATGTATCATACTTTGTGATCACGTGTCATCATAACAATTTAGAAGTACTGGTTTAAGAGATATAACAGTTACATCACCATCTACTCCTTATTTCATCTAAACACTCTAAATTGTTCACTTTAGATTGTGAAAATTTAGTCATAATCTTTGGATGAGAACCACTCTCAAATTTTCCAGAATATTTTAGGGCCGACTAATTACTGAATTGTACATTCTACTTACTCATATTCTACAGTACACACAAAAAAGAGTTAATTTAATGCAATTTAACAAAACTGAAACGTGTGGATATGGAGATAATTAAATTTTGGTTTTGGTCCTACTATTATGTTCAAATAAATAATTCTTAAATATTGATTCGGGAATTATCTTATAATTCCAAGGGAGCTAGGATCCCTGCCAGATATCATGAACTTGATAATTTCCAACAAATCAAAATAATTTTGCAAGGTAGATACGTGTAATCAGTTACAACACTTTGTAACTCCTAAATTATTAGGTTACCGACTCTCAGTATGCACACTATACATGCCACCTAACTATTTGTCTCTAAACATATGTCCTTTAGGATACCATACAAATCATATGTCCCGTTAAGATGAACCCCACTATTCAGAAATCACATCTTATAGTATCAAACACATCATAGATTGAATGACCTTAAGGAATTCTCAACAAATTAATTCTTCAGAGAATGGTTGTAATGCTATAATAATGGAAGACAACTATATAACTTAATACTTCGCCTCAAATCATAGAATTTTGAGTTAACTCATCAAATTCTATGTTTTGTTAAAAAAATCTGTTATCCAAAACTCATATCTCATATGACTAGGGAAAATTGTCCTCTCGGCAGAATACACCTTGGGGATTCCCAACAAGTGAAATTCGCACGAAAGTTCTATCTCTACTAAATGATGGGAAGACATATAAGGGATTTTATTTTATCACACAATTATACATTTAAATATTTGGGAAAGTTTTGGGAAAGACGATTTTTTAATAGGCTTATGGAAAGACGAGGTTTAATTATAATAATAAAAGGTAAAAGGTCTTTGTTGCAAAATTAAAGTTTTATTATGCAATGTGTAGTAGTTATATATTTTATAACTCGGTTCATACAACCCAAAAATTTTATCTTCATTTCTTCTAATTTACACTTTAAACCTTGGTATTTCTATGACTTATGGAAAGATCATCTTTCAAGAGAAAGACTCTAAATATTTAGTCGCATACTATATGCAAAAAAAATAATCATATTATTCTAACATATTAACATGTAATTATTTAATCATTGAAATAATTACACAATCATAATTAATAACTAAGTATGATATGTGTAGCCATGAATCGACAATCAAATTAGAGATGCAATTATTAAAATATTTACATTTTTTTACATAAATGTTAATTTAATTCAAAATACAAAATTTATCATCTACTAAATTATAAAAAAATTACTAGGCTATTACGATGATGAAAAATCATACCAATCAAACTTTTGTCTTAACTAAAACTATGACTTTAATCATATTTGAAACACATTTACAGAGTATATACTAATGTCTTTTTGTAGTTTTAAATCCAATTTAAACCTTTAGCACATAACGTTACAAATTTACAATATCCAATTTCAATGATTGTATTTAAAGTTTAAATCAAATTTAAACTTTAATGTTCAAATTTTAAACCATTTAAATAAGATAAATGTGTTAATTGCGAAAATATTGAATCACATTTAACAGTTATAAAATTTATAAAAACTAAATATTATTTGAACTAATATTTAGAAAAATATTATTTAAATTATAAATACATAACTTGAGTATTAGAGCAACTCCAACAGATTCTCTAAAAATTTCTTCAAAATAGAGATTCAAAACTCATATTCCCTATATATTTTTTTCTAACTCCAACAGACTCCCTATTTTGCAGATTTTTACATTTACTACACAATAATGATTTCCTTTGTAATTTAAATCAAACCATTATTGTAATTACTCTGCAATAATATATATTTCAAGAAAAGTTATAAAATGCCTAATTTTATTGCTTCATTTTTAAAAAATAGATAGATATTTATTTTAATAAATTTAAATTAGAACTATTAAATTCATAAAACTCATCAGATTAGGCTAATGCACGGTTTTTAGTACGTTATAGCAAACAAAACAACCTTTTGTATAATAAAAAAATAAAGAACATATCCCTTTTATCTTTCACTATTTCTCATCGAATGAATAAAGAAGATAATAACTAATTTCTTAATATCATATTCATGTTGTAATTCATGGTAATTATTATTTGAGAATCATAAGTTTAAGATACCATAAATTTTAAAATAATTAATTTTGTGTAATTTAAAATATTATTGATTAAATATGTGCACTGAACATCGAGAAAAATATGACATTTTTAGTAGGATGTGGGAAGTATCAGAGTTTAAATTTATAATCTCGTAGGAAATATTGGTATTAATTTAAGCTGTTAAATGAATGGTTGCATTGATGACGACATTCTTCAAATTTCTTTTTCTCTCTAAGAAAACCAAATTTCAATTTCATCAAAATCTCAATTTTGGAGAACTGTATGGAGAATTTGTTGGAGTGAAAACTTTGTCTAAATTCTCTAAAAACAATGAAAATCTCAATTATAGATAATCTGCTGGACTTGCTCTTATGAGCTTATACTTTTGATTCGAATCAAGAATATTTTAATATTTAATACTTCATCTGTTTCATTGGATGTGACATACTTTCCTTTTTTGGTTGTTTTTCTTGATTTGGCACACTTTCTTTTTATGGAAAGATTCTCTCAATTTCATCCACTCATTATATCTTTTCCTTTCAAAATTTATTTTCATCCACTCATTTCATTGAGTCCGTCTCTTGAAAGACGGTATTTCCATAAGTCATGAAAAGACCAAGGTTTAAAGTGTAAATTAGAAGAAATTAAGATAAAATTTTCGGGTTGTATGA
>JAULKM010000011.1:83775-103749 GCA_032355605.1 Rubia tinctorum | reverse complement strand
GAAGTCATGGCTTCCTAGAGAAAGAATAGAAAAGGTGTCCCATAGCACATCTAATACATTCATAACCATGCCCCTGTTTAGGTTATTTGTGTATTTGTTATATTGACTTGCAATTAATATGCCTGTCGATTGTGTAGGTGGTTAATGAGGCTGAGAGGTTGAAAAAATGGTTGAATGAGAAGGAGGCTGAGCAGCAGAAGTAAGTATCTGTCTTTAGCTATGTTGAGATGTTTAATTTGTTCTCTGCTCCATAGGCTTATTGTCTCTTGAGTCTCATGCCAGATGGTATAGCCACTGGTTCAACGTTAAGTCGGATCATAGCGTCAATAACCTACTTTGGAACCTAAAAACCTTGAGAGGTTCTATTACATTTGATGCTGTAATATGATTGTTGGTAGGACTGATTAGTTTATTTTGATTCGATATCTTAGGAATTCTTTATTGAGCAAGCCAGTCTTCACATCCGAAGAAGTGTTTGAAAAAGTTTACAATCTTCAAGATGAGGTACTTGAAAGTTTTATCTGCGGAATTGTATACTGTTTATGTCTTCACTCTTTGCTGTGATAGATGTTTGAATGTAGTTGCTGATGCTACTTGATTTAATGATGATGCACAGGTTGCTAGCGTCAATAAAATTCCCAAGCCAAAACCAAAAGTTGAGAAGATTGTGAAAAATGAGACCGACGGCAATGATGAAAAATCCAGTACAACAGATTCAGCTTCTGAGAAAACATCTCAAGATGGTGAAGCAGGTGGAGGGTCAGAAACTCCAAGCACTGAAAAGGAAACCGCTGAGTCTGAGTCTCATGATGAATTGTAATCACATTGTAAACCGCAAAAGTATTGGAAGCTGTTACCATCCTCCAGCCTATGGTAACATGAGATGATGGTTAAAGCGAGAAACAGTTGGTAGAGAAGAGGCAGTGGCACAAATAGTTATAAATGTAGAGAATGTGTAGCCCAGAGGCAAGCCTCATTTTTGTTGTGGAGGTTAAGTTTGTTTCTGCCATTAGTACAGGTTGAGGATAGTTTTATGCAATCTGTCCCAGTTGTAACAGTTACCACAAACTACATTATTACTACTTTCTGGGCGTTTGGCTTGGAATATGAATTTTGCTGTCTTATACTACTACATCTTAACATCATTTTTGACTTGTGTCTTCATGTTAATTTGTTTGAGAATATAAATACTGTAGCCATGTTACTGGAAACAAATATCCTATCGTATCATCAAACTGAATGGTTGGCCTTTCATTTTGTCTTATGTATTTTTGTTATATGATACCATATGGACCTAACGGCCCAGCAATTAGAAAGAAAACAGGGACGCGCGACCTGTCTACCCAAAGACGCTACCTGGGCGCGGGGTCAGGCAAGTAACGTATTGATGGACACTGATGGGACAACTTCAGTCCCATCAACCACCAAATCACATATAACAAGGAAGAGTGTAAGACATGAGGTAAGATTTTCCAATCAGTCTACTATTCACTTAGATACGCTTCTACATAGCTTCAATGGCTAACGGGAGGGTCGGAGCAGACACGGCCCTGGGCCTACCTGCCTTACCTCTCTCTGCCTATCTTGTAGGTTCAGGTGCATATTGGGCTGGTGTGGATAATCGCTAGACATACTACGAATTTGGTATTAACATTGGCGTCGTCTGTGGGGACGCAATAATCTTTTAGCATCCACGCAGCTTGGAGAAGATGGAGGCACGGATGCCAGAAAATCTGTACAACCTGGTGACAATAGAAGACGCAACACAGAAGGATGAACCCGCTCCGATGCAGACGCCGAGGGGGGAAAGACACCAAATCCGCATGACGGAGGAGGTGGCGAACAACTCAGAAATCCTTCAAACGATAATGGCATCCCAAAAAGAGATGATGAACAGACTAAAGGAAATGGAGGACGGGCAACCGCAGTGGAGGAGACATAACGTGCACCCGACAAAGCTTTTCCCAGAACAAGAGGGAGATTCCGAGGCGCCCAGCAGAGGAGGAAAAGTGTCGCGGACAGTTCAAAGCGGACCAGGGAGAGAGAAAAGTACTGTCTCTTCAGGAAAAAAAGGGCGAGTTGGAGCAGAAGAGGCAGTGGAGGACCTCGTATGGAGAGAAAGTTATGTACCACTCCTGAGGAATAAAGAACAGACCGGGAGAAAGGCACCGCCAAAAGAAGAGGAGGGCCCAGGAAGACAAGCTAGGGGTTCACTGTTTACCAGACAGATACAACTGTTCATGCCAGACCCAAAGTTGAAAATACTTATGAACTTGGGTAAGTACAATGGCGAGGCGGACCCGGAGGACCATTTGCACACCTTTTGTACCAACATGGCCATTTTTGCGATACTGCAAGCTATATGGTGCAAGGTGTTTGCAACCTCCTTGACAGTTGCGGCCAGGGTGTGGTTCAGGAACCTGGAAGACGGGACGATAGACAGGTTCGTCCAGCTAGAGGAAAAGTTCTTAACCTATTTAATGCAAAGGAAGAAATTTCGGAAGACAAGATCGGAGTTACTTGCCATTGGGTAGAAGCCGGCAGAGACGCTATCAGCGTAGTGGGAGAGATTCAATGATGAAGAAAATCAGGTGGAGGAAAGGAGCAACCAGTTTCTCATCGACACGTTTGTGAACGATCTCGAACACGAGTTGTTGCGGGATTTCATACTGGACCCGCCAACGACTATTGATGTGTTGATGAGAAGAGTTGAAAATTTCCACAGGGAGGATCTGGCGGATAAAAGGAGAAAGGAAGCATTGGGAGGTCATGGTCATCACAAAGTCGATAGGGACAACTTGGTAGGGAGGACTAAGAGAGTGGAAGCTGATTGAACAAGCAACATGCAGATACCCGACAGGTTCAATAGGTCAGAAAGAATTTTCACCCCTTTAATCAAGACGCCCGGAGAGATTTTCGGCATGTACGCAGGAAAGGGCATTTTTATGCCCCATCAAGGATGAAGACGCCGCTGAAGAAGAGGAATCCCAATTTTGTGAGTACCATGATGACCACGGCTATAACACGAACAACTGTATTCACCTGAAGCACAACATAGAGGATGGAGTGCAGAATGGGGAACTATCGCATTTGGAAAAAAGCGCAAAGGATCACAGCAGGGCTACCTACCAGGGTAAGAATAAGCATGGAGGTTTCCGTAAACAGCTGGACAATATGAGTAAGGCAATGAGCCCTAACAGGGAGCAGAGGCTGGATAACGGAAAGAAGGTGGCCAGAGCTAAGAAAGTTGATGAGCACCACAAAAGACAGAGAGAGAATACCCCCGATGAAAGAGAAAGAGCAACTACGGTAACATATATATATGCCATCATATGTGGAAGTGCAGGAGGGAAAAACCGAGTCTCAGTGAAAAGCACGCTGCAGGCAGACCCCGCAACCAACGCCGGAGGAAAGGAAACTGAGAGCAAACGAAGAAATAACGTTCGATGATAGTGACCTGATACAAGACATGCCAGAAAGTGCAGACGATGTGGTGATAAAAGTTAGGGTAATGGATAAAAGGATAAATCAGGCATATGTCGACGAAGGCAGCTCTGCAGAAATTATGCATTGGCACTGTTTTGAAAATTTAAATGAGAATACCAGGAGAAAGTTGGAACGGACGAGCATTCTGCTGGTCAGTTTCGCAGATAGGACAGTATGACCGGAAGATATCATACTCTTCCCGGTGACGGTAGTAGAGGGTGAGCCCCAGCCTGCGAGTTGAGGTGAGAAAAGGATACAGATGTATGGAAGTTATACGTTGATGGAGCCTCTGGAGTGGAGGGAGCTGGCGCTGGCCTGGTTATATCAGACCCAGAAGGGATGGAGTCGACCTATGCTCTACGCTTCAAGTTCCCAGCCTCAAACAATGAAGTTGAATACGAGGCGTTGATTGCAAACATGGAAACAATAAGAAAGTTGGGAGCGAAGAAGCTGCAGGCCTACGGAGACTCGATGTTGTTGGCCAACCAGTATAGTGGGCAGTGTGCTGCCAATGAGCCAACAATGATGAAATACGGGGACAAATTCAAAAGTATGGCAGCTGAATTTGAAGATTTTGATGTAACCAGAGTCTCAAGGTCGCAAAACACCAAGGCAGACGTGTTGAGCAAGCTAGCATTTTCAACTCAAGCGCACTTAACCAAGACAGTGTTGGTTGAGGAGCTGGCCTGCAGGTTAACCAATGCAAGACAGGTAGCGGTGGTACAGGGATTGGCGCCCAACTGGATGATCCCTATCATCAAATACCTGGAGCATAAAGAGCTGCCGACAGGGGAAAAGGAAGCAAGAACAATAAGAAGACAAACTTTGCAGTATGCTATCCGAGGCGAGCTGCTGTACAAGAGGGGCTACACAGAGCCCTGGTTCAGGTGCACAGATCCAGCACATGCAGACTTAATTCTCAAGGAAATTAACGAAAGAAGTAGTGGCAGTCATCCGGAAGCAAGGACGATAGCGCTTTGGGCGATAAAAGCAGGCTACTATTGGCCAACCATGAGGGCAAACTCAGAAAAGATAGTCAATGACTGTCGCGGGTGCTAGGAGCACGCGAAGATGCAGAAGCTTCCAGCTGAGCAAATGACCAGTATAAGATCACCATGGCCCTTTGAAAAATGGGGATGGATATTGCAGGACCATTCCCGGAGGCTGTAGGAAGAAAGAAAATTTTACTCGTGGCAATCGATTACTTCACAAAATGGGTGGAGGCGGAGGCCGTAAAAAGCATAACAGGAAGGAGAATTACAACTTTCGCCTGGAGAAACATAGTGTGCAGGTTCGTTATCCCGCAAGTAATCGTCAACGACAATGGAAAACAATTCGCTCACGAACCCTTTAGGTCATGGTGTACAAAATTGAACATAAGGCAGCAGTTCACTTCCGTAGCGCACCCGTGGGTAAATGAGCAAACGGAAGTGACTAACAGAACGATTGCTCAAGGGCTGAAAAGGAGGCTGGGATAAGCCAAAGGAGAATGAGAAGAAGAATTAATGAGTGTGATGTGGGCATACATGACCATTCCAAGAACCACTAGAGGAGAGTCTCCGTACAGGCTGTGTTTCGAGACGGAGGCTATAATTACCCTAGAAGTGACAGAACCCAGTAGGATAGTAGCAGAACCGCTGAGCCAGGGAGAGAATGAAGAAGCCATCCAGGAAAACTTAGAGGTCCTGGATGAACTAAGGGAGAAAGCAGCACTGAAAGAAGCAGCCTACAAATCCTGGATGGAACAACACTACAACAGCAGGGTGCGGGCGAGATCCTTGAAAGTGGGAGACTAGCATTAAGGAAGAATGAAGCAAGTCGAGCCCAGGGTTAGAAGAAACTGGATGCCGTGTGGGAGGGCTCATACAAGGTGACCGAGGTCCTAGGAAAGGGACAAAAGGGAGACGATTGATGGAAGACCAATTCCCAGAACCTGAAACATAGCTAACATGAGAAGGTACTACCCTTGAAGCGATTGTAAATTTATGCACTTACGATAACTTCTTTTGGGTTGTTTAAATATGACAGGTAGGCTAGACGGGGTTCCTGAAGGGATCAAATTTATTGAAAGCCTGTGTAAGAAAGATGATCCCGATGAAACCCCGATCTACATCTCTGCCCTTTTTTGTGCATTGAGTGTAATGAGTGCAGGATAATAAAGAAATGAACCTCTGGTTGCACCCAGCGTTGGAGAAGGGTCTGATTTAGGCTAAAGCTGTTGCGCGGCCAACGCAAAGTGCAGGCCAAATCTCAAAGGGGCTAAAGAAATAAACCTCCGGCCGCACCCAGCGTTGTAGAAGGGCCCGATTCAGGCTAAAATTGTTTTGCTGCCAAAGCAAAGTGCAGACTGAATCTCAAAGAGGCTAAAGAAATGAACCTCCGACCGCACCCAGCGCCGGAGAAGGGCCCGATTCAGGCTAAAGTTTCCGCGCTGCCAGCGCAAAGTGAAGGCCGAATCTCAAATAGGCTAATAAATGAACCTCAGGCCGCACCCAGTGCCAGAGAAGGGCTCAATTCAGGTTAAAGCTACCGCGCCACCAGCTCAAAGTGCAAGATGAATCTCAAAGGGACTAAAGAAATGAACCTTCGGCCGCACCCAGCGCCGAAGAAGGGCCCCATTCAGGTTAAAGTTACCGCGCTGCCAGTGCAATGTGCAGACCTAATCTCAAAGGGGCTGAAGAAATGAACCTCCGGCCACACCCAGCGCCGGAGAAGGCCCGATTCAGGCAACAGTTTATGCGTTGCCAGTGCAAAGTACATGCCGAATCTCAAAGGGGATAAAGAAATGAAACTCCGTCCGCACCCAGCACCTGAGAAGGGCCCGATTCATGCTAAAGTTGTTGCGATGCCAGCGAAAAGTGAAAGTCGAATCTCAAGGGGCTAAATAAATGAACCTCCGCCCGCACCCGGTGCCGGAGAAGGGCCCAATTCAGGCTAAACTGACCCCCACTGCAAGCGCAAAGTGTAGGCCGAATGCCAAAGGGGGTAAAAAAATGAACCTCCGGCCGCACCCAGCGTCGGAGAAGGGCCCAAGTCAGGCTAAAGATGTCGCGTTTCCAGCACAAAGTGCAGGACGAATCTCAAAGTGGTTAAAGTTGTCGTGCTGCCAGCGTAAAGTGCAGACCGAATCTCAAAGGGGCTAAAGAAATGGACCTTCTACCGCACCGAGCGCCAGAGAAGGGACTGATTCAGGCTATAGTTGTCGCGCTGCCAGCGCAAAGTGTAGGCCGAATCTCAAACGGGCTGAAGAAATGAACCTCTGCCCGCACCCAGCACCAGAGAAGGGCCTGATTCAGGCTAACATTGCTACGCTGCAAGCGCAAAGTGCAGGCTGAATCTCAAAGGGGCTAAATCAATGAACCTCCGACCGCACCCAGCGCCAGAGAAGGGCCTGATTTAGGCTAAAGTTGTCACACTACCAGCGCAAAGTGTAGGCCGAATCTCAAAGAGGCTAATTAAATGAACCTCCGGCCTTACCTAGCGCCGGAGAAGAGCCCGATTCAGGCTAAATTTTTTGCGCTGCCAGCGCAAAGTGTAGGCTGAATCTCAAAGGGGCTAAAGAAATGAACCTCAAACCGCACCCAGCGCCGAAGAAGGGCTCGATTCAGGCTAAAGTTGTCATGCTGCTAGCGCAAAGTGCAGGACAAATCTCAAAGGAGCTAAAGAAATGAATCTCCGGCCGCACCCAGCGCAGTTAACCCAGCACAGGGCGCCAAAGAACGGCCAAATTCAGACTAATGCTGGCACAGGCTGCCAGCGTAAAGTGTAGACCAAATTTCAAAGCCTGAATGCCGGAAATCATGAATTGGATCATAGGTAAAGGCCTGGATGCTGGCCTCAACCGCCAGCACGATGGCAAGCCGGCTGCAGGTCGAATTCCAAAGATAAAAAGAATAGTGATCACGACAATAACAAGCGCCAGAGAAAGACCTAAGTTAATGCATTTCAGGCAGAAGTTCATTTAAATACAAAATACGAATGAGAGGCAAAGCAGAAATATCCTACAAATGTTTCATCCCTCAGCAGGGGAAAAATAGAAGAAAAAAAAGCAAACAACAAAAGACAATTTTTCTTCATGGTTTCCCTGCGTCAGCCTTCTCTTAAGCCTCATTAGTGGCCATGGCGATAGCCTCCCCGCCTTCGCCCCTCACACCAACTTGCCTCACTTCACCGCCCTCCTTCGAGCCGCTGATAGTTTGGGCAACTTCCACACCAAGGACCGCTGAATCTTCAGCCAGCTGCTGAGTCCCGCTGGAGGAATGTGCATCGGCTTCAGAGGGGATGCCGTCGGGGTCCAATTTTCCAGCTCCGCCAATGATATTCTCGGGTGCAACTACGAAAAATACTCTGTCAAACTGTACTCCCGGAAAGGGATGAAGGCATCACCAAGACCAACTCGCAATTGATCTTCATCCTCAGTGCGAGAATAGAGGTCGATAGCCCTCATCAGCACGCCGTTCAGAAGCTCGGATGCCTTAATAATCCGCACCAACCGTAAGTAAAGGCTCAGGAAGCCCCGAGTGAAAGCCAACTCTTGGAAGTTTTTCAGATCAGCGACCTTGGCCTCAGCATGATGCAGGGAGTTCTGCAGAGAGCCACTGACACCTTTCTCCAACTCCAGATCCTGCTCTAGCTCAACAACGCGACGAGTCTGGGAATGCATGGAAGCCAGGCAGCGCTTCAGCTCGCTGACTTCCACTCGCAAGCTGTCATTTTCTTCCTGCGTGGATTTAGCGGAACAGAGGTGCTAGAAAAACTAAAAGAAGACAAGTAAGCACAACACAAAACAAAGGAAAGGCACAAATAAAGAAGAGCAAACCTCAAGAATGGCCGCAACTGGCCGATCGGCCAAAGAAGTGGTGCCGGCAACATTCAGGGAACGTTCACGCAACCAGGAATTGAAGTGCGGAATGGGCAGGACCTAGGAAACCAGCTCGGTCCGAGCAGAGGCGCTACGTAAAGGGCCTGAAGAAGATCTTCGGGAAGAAGAGTCATGCGCAAACGGAGACGAGAAAGGGACCACTTGAGCAGGCCGAGTTGTCACAGCAAAGCCCTACTGGCTGGAGGCGAGTGTCTCTGGGACCTCCTCTGAAATGGTAGCGCATAGAGACAGGCTGGGACCTGCTCCACTATCCTCTCCTCTCCTCCGCAGCCTGTGGTGGGTTCTTCTTAGATCAGGCTCATCCTCGTTGACTTCAGAGTTGGAGATGTTAATCGCCTCCACTTGTTGGTCGAAGATTCTAGCCGAGTCGTCAGCATGGGAGGCAAGACGGCTACTCCCAGCCCGGAGAGAAAGCCTTGATAGGTCCCTGAGAAAAGTAGCCACAGACATCTCTACAAAAAATAGAAGGAAAAATATCAGCAGTCTGTTAAAACAAAGAAAATGGAGGCGATATGCAGAGTGAATAGTCCAGTCAGAGTAGTGAATACCGCACAAGTCAGCAAGGCCCTCGCTGGGAGGAATGGTGTAAGGAAAATATGGCAGGCCGATGGCGCGGAGGGTGGAATCACACAAGAGATGGTCCCACCTGACACTCACAACTTCAAGACGGGAGATAAATGGTTACAGAGGAAAAGTTTCAATAGCAGAGGGACGAGAACCCCGCCCTCTCTGGCTCGGAGGGGTAAGTAACCCTTTCCTCATCAGCAGGGCCCAAGAAGAGCTCCTCATCCACAAAGATGAACTGCCCCTTCCACTCAATGCAAGTGGGAAGATCGCTCAACAGTTTGATCCCATCTTTCTTGAACTTCAAGAAGGTCCAGTCTGAGGGCATTCTAGCAGAATGGCAAAAAATGCGGAACAGAGTGACGGAAGGTTAAATTCTTAAAAGATGACACAAGATCTCGAAGCCTAAAACGACCCTAACAAAGTTAGGGAGAAGGTCAGTTAGGCCTAACTCGTAAAAGGATAGAACGGTCTGGAAGAAGGGGAAAAAGGAAACCTAAGACAACATTGTTCAAGGGCCTCGAGATAAACAACGATCATCCCCGCGAGCACGTCTAGGACTATTTGATTGACCCCGGGGAGAAGAATATGATCACGAATATCATTAAAAACGATGTTTTGGGCGTTGAAGGCGGCCTCTACGACACGAAGAGCCGCCTGGAGTTCAGGGTTAGTGGTGTCGCGATACGATTCTGACTTGGGGGGGACCAACAGTGGAAACCACGGTAATAAAATAAAATTGATGGAAAGAAGGCAGAAAGGGTACCTGAAAGGTGGTCCAAAGTAACTGAAAAACTGAAAGGCCGAGCGGAAAGACGCAGACGGAATCATAGAGAAGGGAACGCGGTGAAAGGAAAATGATGAAGGATATGAACGGGCGAAAAGAAAAAAGGAAGATAAAACAGGCAAATGCAGTTAATTCTCTCGACTGACAGGGCGACAAAAAAGTAATGATAACCGCCTTGGGAGAGAGCGAAGATTACGCAGCCAGCGTGCAGGAAACTGTCAGAACGAGACACGTGGTGGACATCCATACATATAGCGTAACCTCCGATAGGTGCATTAATAAAAAGGAGATCATGCGTTGGTGGGCGGTTTCAAAAAACAAAAAGGACCGCTAAAATATCTAGGACGCTACCTGTTCCCATGGACGCTACCTACTCCCAGGAGCATTACGTACTCCCTGGAATGCTACCTACTCCCTGGTAGTCACATTTCAAAAACGAGGAAAGTCAGGCTCAGACACAACCATTGGCATGCATGTCCATCAACCTGGTCAGGACATTGGATGTGGGGACTTGTTAACGTATGGGCCTAACGGCCCAATAATTAGAAAGAAAATAGGGACGCGCGACCTGCCTACCCAGGGACGCTACCTGGGCGCGGGGTCAGGCAGGTAACGTATTGATGGGCGCTGATGGGACAGCTCCGGTCCCATCAGTCACAAACCACATATAACAAGGAAGAGTGTAAAACATGAGGTAAGATTTTCCAATCAGTCTACTATTCACTTAGATACGCTTCTACATGGTTTCAATGGCTAACAGGAGCGTCGGAGCAGGCATTGCCCTGGGTCTGCCTGCCTAACCTCTCTCTACCTGTCTTGTAGGTTCATGTGCATATTGGGCTAGTGTGGATCATCGCTAGACATACTATAAATTTTGGTATTAACATTATACAACTTGTGTCAATATGTCTGTATATGAGTTGCCCACACACACATATATGTATATATCTCTGCAGTAAACTATATATGAAGTAAAATTAATGTATGTTCACTTCTCCCTCACAATGAGTTCCCAACTCTATAAGACTCGAAATAATGGTACCACTACATCAAACTAAACTCAACTAATGCTACAACAACTCAGATGATGATGATCTTGTATGTATAGTGTGCTCCAGGGCTTTCTGCTCTTCTGCACCTGATTGGTAAAGTAGCCAACTCGAGGGCTTTTTGTTCTTCTTCTTTATCAGACTCCCCCAGCCTGAATAGCCGTTTCTATGAGCTTTTTGGCATTTTCATGCAATCGACAGACTCTCTTGGAGGTTGTATCTCCCTGACCACCCAAGTTCGCGCCTAATCTTGGATGGATCGCTGTACACCTCAGCATAATCCCCAAGGCGGCGATCTAGGTAATCCACCTTTATGTTCACACCAGTGGCTTTCTTACATGCCTCCACAAATTCTTTCACTGAACTACCTGAATGCCAGAAATCAACAAGGATGATGATGATGATTCAGTTCTGGGGCATTCACCTAGTAGTTACACGACATCAAACCAAGCATCATACCTTTTCCAGTGCCAACGTTGTATATGCCAACTTTTCCAGGAACTGCATTTGCTAGTGCTCTAACATGTGCATCAATCAAATCACTGACATCAATGTAATCTCTCACGCAAGTTCCATCTGCGGTCTTATAATTTGTTCCTCTAACCTAAGATATCCGAATCATCAATCACATGGATGAAATGAGGAAGGATCTACATGCATGACAACACTACTACAAAGTACACACCTTAAGTCCAGGAATTATGCCTCTGGCAGCATCAAAACAAGCTCCTGATATGCGACCTTGTTCACGCAACTCAGGTCTAGGTGCTTCTCCCAATCTTCCATCAGGATCCGAACCAATCACATTAAAGTACCTGGAGATTAAAATTTCATCTAATTAGTTGTAGCAGACAGCAACATTCATGAAGGAAACATACCTTAATTAAGAGAACAAACCTTAAGATCATGACAGCCATGTCAGACGTCTTTGAGTAATCCAGAATTATGTCTTCTGCCATTTTCTTTGCCTTGCCATATGGGTTGATGGGGAACTAGTTGTCACAGATTTATTGGATATTAGTCATTCATTCACTTAGAACAAACATAATCATCAAAGAAGTATCCAACTATACTACCGGAAATGGCTGGCTTACTTGAGGTGTAGTTTCTACAATAGGCATTTTTTCAGGCTCTCCGTAAGTGGCACAAGTACTTGAATAGATTAGTGTCTTTACTTTGTGAGCAGCCATTGCCTTCACCAAGGTTAACGTGTTTGATGTGATGTTATGGTAGTATCTGTTGCAGCATAAATTGATCAGTAAGTTCATTGCAATCAGAATGATAACAATGAGGGTTGCAAATGCACGAACCAGTCTGCTATACATTTGGTGAAATGACCAAAAACAGATGGGTTATCCCTAAAGTACCTGAGAGGTTCAGAGGTGCTTTCACCAACATATGCAACAGCGGCAAAATGCATCACAGCATCAAAGGCATTGTGTCTGAATATTTGGTCAACCTGATGATTCATCAAGTTAAGGAAAAACACCAAACAATGTTTGCAGAGTTGAAGATAACATTATGAACAGAGGATACAGCCTTTGCATCTCCCAGATCAGCATAAAGGAACTGGAGTCTTCCTGGCTCTGGAAACAGGTTCTGAAGGACTTTGACAGCTCCAAGGTTTCCTCGAGAAAGGTTATCCTTTGAGTTGAATACAAAACAGGAAATTCAGCATATAGATCCTAAGCATGTTTTTTATATTGAACCACTCATTACATGAATCCGTACCACAATGGTGACTCGATATGAATCCTTTAAAAGGCGGAGGGTGGCATGAGAGCCTATGTAACCAGCACCTCCAGTTACCAGGACATGAGTTACGCCAGGCTCATGTTGAGAGAACTGCATATTTTGGCATATCAAGCACATTCATGGAGAATACATAAAATAAGGATTAGATGGGCAAATAAAAGGAGGAGGGATTACTTTGTTGGAGGCACTGAAACCAGGTGAGTTCTTGCAGATGATGATGAAAAGGGTAACAACTCCAGCAGCCAGAAGCATTCTTCTGGGAAAGCTGGTCTTCCGTCTGGCGTCCATTAAATCCATGCCTGCAACAACGGATGACGAATCCACAGCTTCTCAATTCAAGATTCAATCTTTTTCTTTCTTTCCTATTGATCACATGACCGGGGAACAAATTTAAATGCATCAAATTGGATGTTCATGCTTTCTGCATTCGCGGGATGGATTATGTTGTGCTGGCATAACATGCTTTTGTTCACATGTTGGACACTAAAAAAGGTGCATTTTGAAACATGCTCTGTGCGTTGGGCGTGAAGCGCGTCTTTATGCTGTGCCTCGCGTGAAAGAGGTTTGCCGACTTTCACACTCTTCTTGTTGTTGCAGAGAAATTGTGAATTCGATCCTAAAAATTCTCCAGAAAAAGAAAAGAAAGAAAAGGGATACGCCAAGATCACCTACCTCGTTTCTTTCCAAACTCCTAAGCGTCTTTGATGGAGGAGTTGTTTTCTGAGCTGCAAGCAATAAAAAAAAAATTAGGTTTATTTATGGATTGCGAATTGTACCTGATGCGATGGCCTTTCGGCGTCATGGAGGCTAAGAAAACAACAGATGAAAACACCGTGATCACGACCCCCAAACAAGAATTCGATACTCCAAAACAGGGGCGTTGCTTCGGATTCTACGAAGACTCAAATTTGTGTGTTTTTTGACAGAGACAAATCCCTGAAGAGGGCCAGAACAACCGGCTCTGAAGCATATTCAAGTTTCGATACAGATTGGTGGATCATCCTCGATCCCACACCAGACATGAGATGGTGAGACAAAAGTGGTGCATGAAACAGATTAACAACACAATTCCATGAATGAATTTAGGAAAGATGAATGCAGAGAAAGGAAAAATGGATTACGTTAGGAAAGGAGGGGAGATGGGATGGGGAGCAGGTGAAAAAAGAAGCAGGGATTTATACTATTTTTATTAAGAGGTGATTAATGATGGGGTGCTGTGATTATAAGAAACGGAAATTGGAGGTGGGTACTAAAAAATTGATTTGATAAAAAAGTCAAATTGGAGGAGTATGAAGAAAGAGAGGGTACGCACATAATTTGAAAGACCAGAAAAGTACTCGTCCCAAAAAAATGACACATTATTTTTTAAAAAAAATGTGTCATTACGAGTGATGAATATTGTATTGGAAGAGTAAATTAAGTTCTCAAACTTTGCCAAAAGAGAAAAGAACATTGTTAATTTTTTTTAAAAAAAGTCAATGTTAGAAATCCGAGCCCGAAAAGCAGGAACGTGCTAGCTAGTCCTAGTCCTATGGCCTTGGCCGTGTAAAATTGACATTTGGCGGCCTCTCATTAATCACCTTTTCCAACTTTCCACATTTTGTATGCCCAACTTTCTTTTTTCCACTGCCTTTGAATAGGTACTCCCTCCGTTCAGCTATGTTTGACACACTTTTAAATCAAATTTTTTAAGTCATGTTTGATCATAAATTTCATGTAATATATACATAGTAATGTTATCATGTGAGGTATCGTTGGATTTTTCGTAGCATGTACTTTCCAAATATTAAAATTTTACATGATATTAACATACGTAGTAAAAGTTATTGATGGTCAAACATGCCTTGAGAAAAAATGTAAAAAAAAATGTGCCAAATTCTTTTGAACGGAGGGAGTATCAATATATGAAGAATAGTGAAAGCACATATACTAGTCCAGTATAGGAAGTTAACCTAGTTGGTATCGCTTCATCCCATTTCAAATTTCACCTTTTGAAATTTTAAAAGATTAACTAAAAAAATATTTAATCCTTAATATTTTTCATTAAAAGTAATTAAAAATAACGAATCTAATAATGTATCACTCAATAGTATTTATACTTATATACCAATTCAATTTTAGGATCAAAGTTATGAAGTTATGACTAAATGAATAGTTAAATTGCAGTTTAAAACGGTAGAGAGAGTTACAATATTATCAAATCTTCACAAAGTTTGAATTTGAACCACAATGGTTAAAACTCATGTTGCCACTAGGTTCCATACCAAAAACTCATGCTGCCGAATTACATCTGATCGAGCACAACAGCCTATGATTAAGTTTTGGTACGTATGACCAAATAACTAAAGAGAATTATTGCAGTAGAGTAATACTAATAGAATATTAGATAAATTAGAATCAGGTTAAGAAAGAAATACTCTTTTTTATTGGTTTTGTATATCCTTTTCCATATCTGATTCTGCCTTGTATATACCCTTTGTACTCAGTATATATATATATATGAATACACACATCCACAATTATTTGTGAGTTTTACATTCTATCATAGTATCAGTCATGTCTCTCTAAATATTCACTGGCCTTTTCCAAAAATCCAAATTTTTCTTCTCTTTTTCGACCGATCGGCCGCCTGCCCACCCGCCGGTTTCCGCCGTCCGCCGCCGGTTTCCGACCGCCCCTCCAGCAGACTCGTCAGAATCGGCCGATCGCAACCTCTCTCCGCCGCACGCGCCCACACGCGCCGTCGCAGCTGTTCTCGCCGGATTCACGCGCCTGCCGTGACACTCACGCGCCGGCGACTGAATTCCCGCGCCGCACTTGCTGCTCAGTCCCTGCACAAGAGTTAAATCAGTCGTCCACTATCATTCACAAGATTGTTGTGTGTTTGATGCGATTTGATTTTTCAATTCTGCTCGGATCTCTTTCCCGATGTCGACAATTACTCTTCATGCGTTGATCAACTGCATCAGCATAAAACTTGATGGCTCAAACTACTCCCACTGGCGTACTCAGGTTTCTTTGGTTCTAAGAACTGTCAAATTAAATGGTTATGTTGATGGTTCGGTCCTGTGTCCTGATGTCCCTGCAAACTCGTCTTTCAACGAATCTGATTCTAAGGCCTCTGAGGATGTCGATGCTCGTGAGACTTGGATTCAAACAGATCAGCTTGTTCAAGCTGCCCCTTTCTCATCCCTTACTCCGTCTGCAATGTCAGCAGTTGACGGTATGGTCACTGCTGATCAGGTATAGGATGCTTTAGCCACTAAATATCATAATAATTCTCGTGCTCGTCGTCTTTTTCTTGTTGATCGTTTATATGGGGTTCGTCAAGAAGATCAAATTGTTCAGGAATATTATGCTCATTTTAAAGATATTCTTGATGAATTGCGTTTTCTTGGTCATTCTCTTAATGATGAGGATATTGCTGTTGTTTTTTGTCGTGGCTTAAATGATAAGATTTCTGATTTTTCTTCTGCTCACATGGTGAAAGATCCTTTACCTCATTTGTACACCATTGTGGTTGATGTTGAGGCATTAGAATTTTCTCTAAAAACTCGCTCTTCTGGACCTGGACCGGCACCCTCTGCTTTTGCTGCTTCTCAACAGGGTTCCGGACAGGCTAACCACGGTAGGGGAGGCCGCAGTTCTTGGCGAGGGAGGGGCGACCGTGGCTAATCGTCTGCCGGCAGTGGTCCGCCTCCTCAGTCCGGGCGTCCGACTTATGTCTGCCAATGGTGTCATCGCCCCAGTCATCTTGCTGAATTTTGCTACAAGCTTTCTCATGTTGCTCGCGATGAAGTTGCAAACTCCGCAGACACAACTCAGCCACATTATCAGCAGTTGAATGTCACTCCTGATTGGTACATGGATTCTGGTGCTACCAATCATATGACTGGCTCCGCTTCGAATCTGGATAGCGATGCTCCCTATCACGATAATCATCGTGTTTTTTTGGTAATAGTTCTGCTTTGAATATTTCCCATATTGGCAATTCCCGGATTTCTAATTCCCTTACTTTATCTGATTTCTTGGTTGTTCCAAATATTACCAAGAATTTATTGTCTATTGTCAAGTTGACAGGGGATTTAAATGTTGTTGTTTCTTTTGATGACACTTCTTTTACTATCCAGAACAAGGTTACCAAAGAGTTAGTGGGCCGAGGACACAGTGATGGAGGTCTTTACATTTTAGATTGCGGTGGTGCTGCTTTATTTTCTTTTGTTAATTTAAATAAAGCCAAAGCCTCCCATGAATTATGGCATAGTCGGTTATGACATGTTCTTTTTTCTGTCATTTCAACCTTAAATAAAGCTGACAATTTGTCAGTTACTAGTTTGCTGTCTAAGACTCATTTATGTACTTCTTGTGAGATGGCTAAAGTCAAGCGTCTATCTTTCATTTAATGATAAGAAATATGCAGACTTCTTAACGCATGAGATGTGGTAATTAAGCTCCTCCGCCATCAATCCGCTTCCGCAAATCTGATTTTAATTGAAATCAGTCAGTCCCAAATTCAGACGAAACAGTCATTAGATGAAAAATACAAGAAAATAGAGAGACGTAATTAATTACCCAAGTTCAGAGAGCTTCAGATGAGCTTCTGCATAGTCTGCAAAGAACGCATCCTCGTCCTGTGTCAATCACCAAATCAACCATCATTAACAAAATCAATCAATCAACCATCAGAATAAGATTGTCCCAGGATTAAAACTTAGACCATGTGCAATACAGAAATTACTCCCAAACCACTCAAATTGTTTCAATTAATTAAATAATCAATCTCTCTTTTATCTCAGCAATTCAAATCACAATTAAAACACTCCATTTTTTTTCTCCACAATGGTGAGAACCACTCACAAACCACTCCATGGACCCCACTTGATTCTCTCTATCCTACTCATTAATTCTACCTTCAATAATTAATTCAAATAAATTTACCTAACAAAATAAATTTAAATGTAAAATTTAATAATACAACTATAATTATTGAATTGGATTTTATTTTTTGAAATCTCATTTCCAAAATTAATTTCAATTTTTAAAATTTATTTTATGAACCATAATTAAACAAAAGAAACAAATATATATTTTAAAGAATGTAATTTAATTTTTAAAAAGAGGAAAAAAATTATTTAGATTGTAAAAAATATATATCAGATTTTTTTTGTAAAATTTTCCATTTTTTGGATTTTAAAAATATTTTTAAATTTAATTTAAAAGTTTTTTATTAAAATTTTTGGAGGGTGCCACATGGCCCAATTTGAGGGTTCCACGTGACACCCTTGAGTCAACAACACAAAAGAGGCGCAGCCTCTCTCCACATGAAGCTGACATTATCAGCTATTCTGCCAAAATGGTAGAAATGGGGCGGTTCTCATTTGAGAACCCGGGCCCCCGGTTGGAATCAATTCCAACCACTTTCAAACCCCTATTGTGGGGATAATTGTCCTCATTTGGTCCCTATTTTTAATTCAACCCACTTCAAAACCCCCAATGCACATACTCTTACAGCAGCATATTTCTCAACCAAAGGACGAAACACAGGATCCTCAAGAAGTGCTTTGTCTGATGGAAGCTGAATCAAACCTTCTTTATCTCCACTCAAAAGCTCCCTATCATCATTTCCAGCAAAATTGTCCATATGATATAATTAGATTAGTCGATTAATTGGACATTTATACCTAAATGTATTCTGGGTCCGTTTAGTAGGGCATATAAGCTGCTAAAACTGGTTATTTAAAAGAACGAGATAAGTACAAAGAAATGGTCTCTTGCTGCTTTCAAAATAAGTCAGTTCTACTTATTAAGTAGAGTTCCACCAAACACCGATCAAAGTTCCTAACCAAAACAAAACACTATCAAGAAGTAAGAACGGAGTATGTAGACCTGTAGTTACTTGAAGTGGGAGTTGTCAAAGATAAGAGGATTGGTGGTCCAAGGTCCCTCAAATCCAGAACGTTCCTTGCGGCACCTTCCCTGTTAAATTTTATCCCACATAGATAATTAACTAGCGGGATGGCACCGCGCGATGCGCGGTGTTTGTGGTATTAATTTTTGTTACATTTTGTTGATGAATCGTTAAATGTTGTATAATATTTATTGTGACGCTGCCATTTTTATATATTTCACTAATGACTCTTGATGTATTGTGTAACATTTTATTGTATTAATTTGATTAAATTGTCTTATGGTACATATTTTTTATTTCAGTGGTAGAAATGTCGTTATTCAAACAATTTGATTACTTCTTACATGATTCATTCTAATGATAAGTATGTTATTAACACTCTGGATGCTATCAAGTCACCTTCTAAGGATCATTTTATGTCGTGTAGAAAAATAAACACATACAATACACATTTATGTAAAATAAACAAATACATGGATGTAATGCACAATTTCATACTTCAAAATACAAATTATGAATAATGTAGCGAATAATTTGATGAATAATATTATTCAAATTATTTTTACAAAACAATATTAATATTTATATTTTATAAAGTTAATTAATACAAAGGAAATGAATGTTTATTTAGACCATTTTATACATCATGATATTTTACATTATCTTATTATTTTTCACTCCATAATTTTTAAATAATCTACTATTCTCTTTAAAATTTTCGTATCCTAACTCCTATTATGAATTTTAAATACATGTGTTGCAATAGTCGGGACAAATGATCGCGATCCCATCATGATGAGGTAATGCTAAAAATCCATCCTCGGTTCAGATTGCAGGTTGCAACTCTCAAGCATGAAGTCGTTATCGATGATAATTACCAATTAATCAAATAGTAGTGAACCCTTTCCGAACCTTGTACATGTTGCTTGTCACAGTATCAGTATGGGAGCTGGCATGGTTGAAGTTGGTATGTCTTTTTGTTCTCGTACAAATCAGGTCATGATTGACCTAATCTGCAAGAAGGGAGTGTTGAAGGCAATGAAGTCGTAACAAGGTAACCGTATAGGAAGGTACTCGACCGCTAAACCTCATACTCCCGACTCAAACCCGAACCCCTTAATGCATCTTCAATGATTGTGTGTTTGGACACGCTTGCAAAATTTCTAAAAAGAATGGAGACATAGATAGAAGTAGAACAAATCATTGGATATATAGCAAGGTCGGCCAAGTTCAACTTTTGACGCCACTTTCAAATCAAACCTTCAAATTTCTCAGCGCCAAAAAGGATCGCTCAAGGGGACTTTAGCCCCACCTAAAACAGGCTAAAGCCATCCCAACATCATCTCTATCTTACATGGTCCTACGATGACATTTCATCCTTACAACAACGTTGAAAAATTCAAGTCCAGAGACACAGAAAGATTCCTTTTAAGTCACTCACTAGGAAGACTTACTTTTACTGTTTTACATATCAGCCACTGACCACAGATACGCCTCCTTCTCGGTAGCTTGTTTCTCGTTCGACATCTGGAACATTTGCTTC
>JAULKM010000011.1:62616-79430 GCA_032355605.1 Rubia tinctorum | reverse complement strand
CCCCTTCGCCACCTTCCCGAAAAGCTCGCCGCCTTTCACGAACTCCAGCACGAAGTAGATCCTCGACTTGGTCGCCAAAACCTCGTACAGGCGCACGATGTTCGGGTGGCGCAGGCGGCGCATGATCGCAACCTCCCGCTCGATATTCGCCATTAGCGTTGAGCTCGCGATCTTCTTCTTGTTGATCACCTTGATCGCCACGCTCTGCCCGTTGCGCACGTCGCGCGCGTGGTACACCTTCGCGAACGCGCCACACCCCAGCAGCCGCCCGAGCTCATACTTCCCGAACAGGGGGATCTCGCCGGAGACGAAGCTCGCAGTGGTGGACGGCGGCGGCGAATGGATTTCTTCTATCTCTGTGCTCATACTGGGAAGGAATGGCGCCGCGCCAAGGAAATTACTCCGGGCGGCGATTCCGAGGAGATTAATTTCCCGGCGAAAATAAACTGAATTTCGGGAGAGAAAATCGGGAAAATGGAACTGATTTTACGGCGAAGTTTGTTTGTATTATATGGTGAGAAATAGTTCTTGTCCGAAAAAGACTTGCTTCAGGGGATTATATGGGATTTTTTGTAAGTTGTCCAAATTATTGTGTTCTTATTACGTCACATGACTCACATCTATCGCGCTTTATTTATTGTAATTTTCTTAACTCTTCTTATTTTTGAAATTGGCTGTTTGTTTTTTTTTCCTTAAATCAGTTATGAAAAAGGTTTTGTTAAAAGTAGATTCGTGGCTGGAAGTTTGGAGCCTCTAGGCCTGTTTTGGCAAAAAGAATGTTTTAAGTATTTTTCGAGTCGTTATAACTGAAATTAGAGGATTGACCAGTCAATCCTCTAATTGTAATATTTGATAATTAACATCTTCAGTTAGAGATTTTTACTTAGTATTTTCAGTAACGAAAATTTCCTTTGAGAGTATTTCTTTCTAAATTAGCTTAATGTACCATTAACAAAAATAATTGATCTTCCGTTCTAATTTCTAAAATCAATTTAACAAATTTGTTGACGTATTATAACAGATATAATACATCAAATATAGTATTTTTTAGTGGCAAATGTCTTTTTGCATGCTATGTTCTATTTGTTATGTCAAATTATTGAAGATTTTATTGCAAATTAAATGGAATATAAGGAGAACTCTTTGCTGTTTCATTGGAATTTTGTTTCTATTAGTGGCTTTATTGTGATTTTTAGCTCATTAAAGTGTGTTTTGGTTTGATGGAAATTTCTGTATTTGTTTGATAGATGGTAGTTTGTGTTTTTCTCCGTCCGAATTACATGCAACTACCAATCATTATTCAAATGGAGAATAAATTTAGTGTCAGTCACTTGAAAAGACAGTATTTCCGTAAGTTACAAAATAAATCAAGGTTTAAACTACAAACTACACAAAATTAAGATAAAGTTTTCAAATTGAATTAATCGGATCATAAACTTATAACTACTGCACGTTGCATGATAAATTCTTAATATTACAACTAATTTTTTTACGTTTATATAATTATAATGCTATCACATCTTTTTCATATGTTTATGAAAAACGGTATTTCCCCACACTTTATCAGAAAGTTAGGGTTTGTGTCCCCAATAATTATAGAAGTAAACTTAAAGGAATTCTTTCAAATATAAATACAAAAAATATAAAGAATTGAGAGATATGGACAAAATTTTTAATACAATTATTAAAATTGAGAGATAATATGTGTTGATTTTTATAATCCGTAAAATCTTATTTAATCACTCGTCTCACCATAAATTATTGTATCATCAATTAGAGAATCCATTCGTTGATAGTTCATGGTGTGGGTGGCTAAAAATCTAGAGAAATATAAGTTTGTTTTCGCAGAAAACAATCATAATTGTAACATTTATTTTCAGGAAGATCATATTTATACGGCTGATTTTATTGAAAGAAATGTATTTATTTATTTCTCCAATTGGAAGAATATTCTAGATACCCGATAGATTTATGCTCTGTCCATTTGAGGCACAAAAATCACGTTTGCTCGTGGAATTACAAATTTGAGAGTAATGACAAAATATAGATATCAAATGAAACATCATAGTATACGGAGTACGAGACAATAATTGACTCAGTGGAAATTTCGGACAGTAAATTGAAACAAAGAAAATAGAGAAAGTCTCAGGACATCTTTCCATAATCTCACGAACCGTCCATAGTCGCCTCTAGTTTAAATATTATAATTTCTAGTAAAATTTAAATGTTATATTTTCAGGAGGACGTATCTTGAAAGACGATTTTTTCTTAAGTTATTGAAGACGATCTTTCATTATTTTAATTAAACTTGATCTTTCTATAACCCTATGGAAAGATGATTTTTTCCAAAGTTTTGTCTATTTCAAAAGTTAAAACAAGCAATAATATGTATTTTAATGTGAAAATATGAAAATATATAATATAAAAAATATTTTTAACATTTTAAAATATAATATATAATTTAACAAATGCAGTGTATAAGGTAAAAAATAAATTGTCTGCCTATAAACTTATGAATAACCAGTCTGTCAGGAGACAAAATATAGCAATCATAATAGAAAACAAAAGTTTGATGGTACATTACCTATCCTTGAAAGGATATTAGAAAACAAAATTTCTACATTTAGAATGTTATCAGCGAAATGTTACCAAACAATGCGTATGGGTCCATTCGCAGAAATTGAAATAATCCAACGTTGCAACAGTATTATTTATTCATAGTGTGAATATTTTCGTTTATTTGTGGCACTCACTTTTTGACACAAGATTTTAGAAAATGTTAATTGTGTGATGTAAATTGCATCAAAAGTTAAAATTTTAAAATGAATGGTTAATAAAACCTTAAAGCATGTCATAATTGAAAAGTATCAAAATAAAATAAACATCCCAAAAATAGTAAGTGTGCAAAAAATAGTTGAACAGAGGGAGTACATACATATTCTTTTACTCATATAAATTTTAAACTCTAATAAAATAAATTATATCATAAAATCAATTGATATATAAAACTGATCCACGATCTTATGTATAAAATGTTAATTTGTCAATTACTAATGTGTTTAATAATTCATAAGAAATACTTATCCTAGTGTTTTTTCCCTTCTTATTCAAAGACGGGAATTTTTTTTACTCTGCATTACTTTCAATGAGATGGATAATAATTTAATGGATTTAAATGCGAGGAAATGTTCAAATTTGTACGTACTTTTAAGTGAAATTCACAGTTTGACATCATATTTTTGGAATTGTGTTTAAAAGATACCCATATTTTCATAAATGTCTCAAAAAGGTAACTTTTAACTAGAAGTGGGTATCATCATGACACAATTTTACTCCAAATTGATACCAATTTTTTGCTAAAAGATACCCTTTTAAGATATAAATGAAAAAGTAGATACCAAACTGTGAATTTCAATTGAAATTGGGTATCATTTTGGACCATCTCTCGTTTAAATGCTGAAAAAATCCATCACTTTCAACGAGAGTTTCTATAGATCTGTCATTCTTTTCATTCTCTCAAGAACTCATACAACCATAGTTAGGGGTGTTCATGGATCAAAGCGGATCAGCTGTCCCATCTCAAATTGATTCAAAATTTTGGGTTAAATGAGTCGGATCGGGTTAAAAGTCCCATAAATTAGGGTCAGATCGGGTTGGACTGAGTTATGAGTCTACTCAAATCGACAAAATCATATAAAAAATTTACTAATTTTTATAATTTATTTAAATTAAATAAATAGTTTTTAAACATAATAATATTAAAATAATAAATAAATAATGATTTATTTTTATATAATTTAAAATAAGAATAGTATATTTTATTTAGAATTATATTATTCACTTAATGAAGAAAAATACAATTATTTTATTTTTACTTAGTTAGAATACTTTTAATATTTCAATTAATTTTTTAAATTTTACTAACATTTATTTATATAATTATGAATATATATTTCATATATTAATCAATATATTATTTATAATTAATATTAGTTTTGCAAAATTATTTTAAGGTTTATAAATATATATTTTTAAGAATGTTAAATTTATTTATGAAGTAAATTAATGGTGGATATGTTATATTAAACTGATTCTTTTATTATAATTTTTTAAAGAAAATAAGGTAAAATTGTCAATGAGTTAAAACGGGTCGATTTGGGTCTGACCCGACCCACTCGATCCGACCCAAATGGGAAATTGACCCAACCCGACCCATATGATTCAAATCAAAACGAATTGGGTTGGGTAGGGCGATTTACACCCCTGGCCATAGTTAATTATTTTTTGTTTAATAAATATTTTGAAAAATATATTTATTTGGTACAAAATGGATCACGGTTTTTTATTTTTATTTTTGGAAAATAGACAAGTGAGAATTCAAAACTAAATGCCGTGATTCTCATGCCAACAGTAGTTGGTATATCCACGAACTAAATGTTGACGCAAACAAAATTGTGTGGTTGTGGCTTCTTGCAATACAAACGAGAAGTTTCCTTCGACAAAGTGACAACATCCACAAAACGTGTTTTCCTTTTTCAACTTTAATCAAAGCAGGGTGTATATTCTATAAATTATTGAAATATCAAAGTTTAAACTGTAAATAAAAAATTGAACTGCATTGACCGGGTCATAAACTTATAATTATTGGTCGTTGCATAGTAAATTTTTAATATTGCGAGTGGAATCTTTTATCTTTTTATATTTCTAATTTGACCCATCTTCCCACATGCATATGGAAAGTCTATTTTTATCAATAAATTAACTCGATTTATTTTTTAAAAAATGTATGAAAATTAACCTTTCCCCCCTCTCTATGTTATCTATTTATTTTAAAAGTTATCATTTTAATATACTACCAAAAATTAAAATGTTCACAGCTTATATAGTGATTGATAAATCGCATAAAACACAATCATATTCTCTTTGACTGTGAATGCTTTTTTTGTACATTTTCTGTATCATTTATGTTTCATAATTGTGCTCTGCAAAAGTATGATGAGATAATTGAATGCGTGGAGGAAAAATAATGAAAGAAAATTATATAATGAAATTAATATGAATGGATGGAGAAAAAATGAATGCAACATTTTCAAATTAAAATGAAGCAAAGTGTAAATAAAATAAAATATTATCCCAAAAGAAAATTGTGAAAATAATAGCAGAAGAAAGAAAATGTGTCATACTTGCACAAGCATTAAAAATTATAAATGCATGAATGAAAAATGATACTCCCTCCGTCCAGCTATGTTTGACACATTTTTTAGTCAACTTTCTTAAGTCATGTTTGACCATAAATTTTATGTAATATATAAGTAGTAATATTATCATGTGAGGTATCGTTGAATTTTTCGTAGCATGTACTTTCCAAATATTAAAATTTTACATGATATTAACATACGTAGCAAAAGTTATTAATGGTCAAACATGCCTTGAGAAAAAAGGCAAAAAAAGTGTGACAAACACTTTTGAACGGAGGGAGTATAAATGATGTCGGCTGGAATATAACACTATTCGCTACCAACCCTGGGATAAGTTGACAGAAAAGTACGGTAATCACAAAATTTAACAATCATTCTCATCTGCTTCCATTGTCCTTTCTGGATTATTATCATTGCCAACACACAACTTGTTTTAAGCTGCTTCCTCATTAGATCATGCATGGCACGACCAGACAACCGCCAAAGAAAATTGGAATTGTCAACCCTTCAATCAATCCCTCCCACCCTGCCTGTCCCAACTCTTACTAAAATACGGGGGGTCAACTTCGCAGAGTAAAGGTGCCTAATCAGGAGAGCATAGGATGATGCAACTGACATATTCAAGGTAAAGCTAACAATATAGTATCTCTATTACAGCTTGTTTGTTTACCACTACACAATTTAAACCTCCCATCACATTCACCACAGATGCAAATTAAGTTTTCCTTCTTCATTCACCAGCGACCCACACTACTCCCAAGTAACCTCACACTCCCTTTCAGCTTCTACAGAGCATGGATTCTCATCAGCGACCGCATTAAAACAAAGGCCCCCAACCCAACATGACGACAGCAGCTTCAGTTTCTAAACCCTTAACACAAAATACACAGCTGATAACTCCAATGACACAGAATGTGAGATGGGAAAGGGAGACTGGTGGAGAGGAAGAGGCACAGTGTACTGAGGGGAGGAGAGGGGAGGGGAATTACAAAGAAACATGCTACATACGAGTACCACCATGCCCTGCTGCTATGGGCCCCACCCGACCATACCAATACTTCAGCCCTTCTTCGCAACCACTATTACAGCAAAGCTCTCAACCAGAAGCACCCAATAAAGGCCACTTTCAACATCCATCTTCAACACACCTAACCCATCACTGATTCGGGATTTATCTGGCCACTGCTTCCACCATGGCCATTAAATCCAGTCATTGGGGCGGATCTCTGCGAAAAATTATACAACAGCTTTCTCTGATGTTCATTTGTATGCGGAAGGCTGGCACGCAAAAGCTCCACGGGCATTTCCTGGTTGACAGCTCTTGATGTGTCTGAACTGTTAACTTCTGCGTTTGACTGGTTCTGGGAATATATTGATTGCACCATACTATCATACTTACTCACACAGTACTTGGTTAGGAGACCAAAGAAGGCATCAAACGATGCCTGCCACAGCGCAGGGTTAGGCATGCTGTAGTTGCTGGCAACCTGAGGATCAGTCAGCAAATGAGCTGCCCTTTCCAGGACAGATTTCAAGATAACCGAGGCCCCATCACCGGCAGCACTCGGGATTGGTCGCAGAGGGGGCTGCTCTGATGAGCATACTACAGCAGCAAGGCAAGCACTCAGAGAATTCAGGTCCATACCACCGACACATGTTGATACGGTCTTTGCAAGACTTATAATGGTGTCAGCTGCTTCGGGATCGGAAGGAAGGCCGCCAAACAGAAACCTTAAATGGCGGAAGATAGCCATACAAACTACGCGAGCTAGCTCTCCACCAGGGAAAAGAAGCTTAATGAACTTTGTAATTAGTTTACGGCCTTTAGGAAGAGATGCCAAGCGTAGGAACACAATATCATCCTTGGGGGCCAGTCCAACTGAACTGCCATTTTTACCAAGAGGGTCAACGAGCTGAAGGGAAGCGGCCAAGCCTTCCAAGAGGAGCTGCCTCTTCCGTCTCAGATGAACTCCACCATCTTGGGGCTGACTGAATTGCAGAAGCCTGTCAATATCATCAACATCAAGCAGTAGACAGAGCCCATCCTCTACAGTAACTCTAGCTGCAAGCATAGGTTCTAGCTCTAAAGGCTTATCTGATGCTTTCTGCTCTCCCATGCCATCACCACAAGCCGAGGCAGGAGGGTCAACTTCAAGAAGAGACTGAGGCCTACGAACAGATGAGAAGGAAACCCTTCCAAGAGAATCAAAATGGAGATGAGGTTGTGAATCTGTACTGGATCGGGATCGAGATGATGACTCCTTTGTCTGTGCTGGGCAAAAACGTTGATCTGACCCCTGCTCAGCTGCCTTCTTAGCAAGACGAGCTTGATGGTAATAGTCATCCACATATGGATCACTACAATGTATTGCAGCATGTTGCATTTTAAGAATACTCTCCAATTCATCGCCTGTCATATACTTGGATCTAAATTGAGGAATATTACTCTCACTTCTCTGAATACCAGAATCAGATCCTTGTTGAGAAAAGCGAACACTGTGTTTACCCTTCTTCGATGATTTAGATTTTGAATCTCTAGCATTAGGCAAACCATATTTGTTCATATGTGAAGGTGAAGGAAAACTGCTATACAGCTGAGGTCGTAATGAAGAAAAATGAGCAAGGGGTGGCTGAACGGACATGTGTAATCTCGCTTGCAACTGTTGCTGTGCAGACATTAGCTGTGGTGACAAGATTCCATTTTGAAAAGGCAGCTGCTGGTGCAAGATACTGTTTAAGACATTAGTAGGAACCCCATCAAACAGATTTGTATGGCTACCCCACTGGTTTTGTGACAGAGTGTTATGGGGATGACTAGGTGAAGCTAACTGACCCATATTTCTACCATAATGAAACCCATGAGGCATTCCAGAGAGATGGAGGTTAGAGTGAGACGCGTTCGGTGAAGAATATGAAGACTGAGAAGCATTCAGGTGATGTGAATAGGCATGAGGAGAAGCTGGTTCCAGTCTAACACCACCAGGAGGTGGAAAGGAAGTGAAAGAAGACTTTGGGAGGATAATGGGCTCACTGTTGAAGTGTTGCAGCTGTTGAGGCTGCTGAGGATATGAAGATGTTCTTTGCAGTGGCTGCGGTGGTAGGGGGTATGACGATGTTCTATACAACGGTTTCCCTGGAGAAAGCTGAGGCTGTGATGACCATCTCTTACTTTCCTGGTAAGCCTCTGAATCAGACATAGGATCCAACCAGTCAGTAGCATCTGAGTCCTGCATCCATTCCGTAACAGATGAACCTGCAAACAGCTACTGGTCAGCTTGGAAACAAACAATTAACAAAACCAAAAATAAGTTGTGAACAGTACAGAACACTGTACAACGTGATAACAGCAAATAAAAGCAAGCAGTGGACACGCATTTATGCCAACCAGGTTTGGAGATAAAGGTCCTGACACAAAATCTAAGTTGCCTAGAGTGCTCACATTAGGAATTCTTAGAGATTGCCCAAATCAAAAGTATTAAGACATCTTATCATTTCCCTTCAGGCTTTACATTCTTATTCTTACGGTATTTGTTCTCCACATACAGTAAGCACTGCAGATTTGGCGTCTATTTTGCTAATCAGCCAGATACACATACCCAGATATATCTACTCCAGCTGGAACAAAATGGTTATTTTTTAGTTTAAATTTGATGTCAAAGAAACATTTATGCATTGCACTCAAATATTTCTAACTGAAAAATCAGCTCACAATCCATAAATCATCGTATGCCAAAGTAGCATAACCGCCTTTTCAAATGTAATTATTACAATCACAGCAAGCACATGAAAGATGTCACAAAAGTATAATTTGCAGCAGACTATGAATTTGCAAGTCGTAAGTAGAACTAAATTACAACCGCTGAAGCATTATTTAATAGGATGACCTAGAGCAGTTGGGAGAAAAAAAGATGACCCTTAGTCAGCAAATTCAAGGGGTGGTGCAAAAATAATCATTAGCCTTTCAAAACATCTTATGATTAAAAAGGTCCCAATCTTATTTACCACAGTATTCAAGCAAAGGCAAAATCAGGCAGTGCTCTAAAATAGTACCTCTGATCTATTAGAAGAAGTCATGTTACATTTTATCACATCTCATACCCTAACAAATGTTGACATGGATGACCTAGGGGTAAGAATAGTGGCAAAAGGCCTAAGTTATGTATAGTGCCACGTGATTCAGAAAGGACTGTACATTAATCAAGGAGGACTCCTCAAGTGGGATGAAGTATCCCCTTACAGTGGTATAGGAGCCCATCCATTCCCAAAACTAAAAGGGTTTAACTATCATTACAGGGTATTATATGAAAATACAAATACCATAGTCATAAATATAATAATTAAGAAACTCAGCAGCCTATTCCAGGTAGCGATAACTCACAGGTATCACTAGCAAGCTACTAGAATACCAGATACGTGAAATAAATGTGGAACAAGTATCTGAGTGCATTCATAACTTGACAGCTAGTGAGTGCGCTTTCAAAGCACAGGAAATAGATAAAATGCTTCAAGCTGGAGACATACGGGAATACCTGGTCTGAAAAATAGAAACACCAAAAGAAACAAGACATGGATGTAAATATATGTAGAGTTACTTCAGTAGGTATACTCACTTTCCCTTGAAAACGATCCAGATCCGCGATCCCCAATAACCCCGGGATGCCTTGGTCCAGGAACATTTCGGTTCAACTGCAAACAAGAACATGCAATTAGAGTTGACATAGAAGTGAAATTGTCAATGCTCAAAAGCAGGATAAAATTTCAAACAATAGGTTGTTAAGGAGGAGATTGACATTTTCTCTGTTTCGAAACAATTAGACCAAGGAGGGGATGCAGTTAACCCTCCATTATATGTTTGACCCACTTCTCTGTCACTGTACAGAATGTTATTTTTACAAGGACCATTATGAACCTAAGTTTTAATGAATATGTAACCCCATACACAAGATTAAGCTGAATAATTTTAAATTTCCACTTGGGGTAGAAGCACAATGATCCCTGCAGTATATTACGGATTGAGTGAGCAGCGGAAGATGATCCATGTGGCAATCTACGTAATTTTGCTAAGATAATATTGAATGACTGTGTCTGAAAAATAACAGAGAAGGGGACACAGAACAATATATAAGTGGACGGCCTGATGAGATACAGAGTGAAGAAAAGAAGCACGAAAGAGACCTTGGAAAAAGTGGTGGACAGATCATCCACATCAGATAGAGAGCCCAGTCCTGATCCCTGTGGGTGTGAACAATAGGGCATGGAGGAGGAGGCATCAGTTGAAGTTGGAGGCATTAAAAATGAGCAATCACAATTGACAGCAGAATATGCAGCTGCTAGTATAATGTAGTAGGGAATAAAATATGAAGAAAAAAAAGGAATTACCTCGAACAAATGATACTGGTTGGATTCGTCGAGCAGGGGAGGGACGGCGGCAGTGGTATCACCCTCCCCGTCCTCCGCATCTAGGCCGCCCAGGTCGACTTCATCCATAATATCTTTGCCAAAAAAGGCATACTGGGATGCATCAAACAGCTCGCCTCCACCTGCACAAGCAAGCAAGCAATTCAGAACCGGCCATTTCTCAATTGCTGCAAGTACGAAATAAAAGAGATGGAGAGGAAAAGTGAGCTGACCTGCAGCAGAGGAGGAGGAGGAGGGGTCGGATCTGTCCATGGGAGTGTCAATCCCGGATCGAGAGCATAGCAGTCAATCAAATCCGCAGGAATTGGGGTTAGGGTTTTTGGGTCAATCGTGCACGCAGCAGAGAGAGCCAAAATTAAAAGGCGAAAAGGGTGAAAATGAAACGTATGCTATATACCAAAGAAGTGGTGGTAATTATGGCGGATCGGTGGTGCTTAATTTTGGTGCGTGCCAGTGACGATATTCTCCACCTCAACTTCCGTCTAATTGCAATTCTAACCCCAAACTCACTCTTCTTCTTCTTCTTCTTCTTTTTACCTGATGAAATTTCACTGACAATATCTAATTATTATTATTGATTAGTTAGTTTAAGAGTGAGTTAATGATACCATTACTGGTTGCCCGCTTGACTTGGAAATTGTGTTTGAATCTATATATGATTAGATTTGGTTAAAATAAAAGTGTGATTCAACGGAAAAACCGGCCTTCTTAACCTTTATTTTTTTTAATGTGAAAAGCCGTGTCCATAATCACAGAAGTTTAAGTTCCTTTCTTCTAACAAAAAAAAGCAACAATGGATGAAAATGCAAGCACGCACTGCACTGCACTGCACTGCATAGTTGAATCATGGCAATTACATAAACATTCCACGGAAATTTCAGGTGAACGTATGCAACCACTTTTGGGGGTTTGCTTGCACAATCAGAAATAGTGGGCTTGCTTTCAATTGTAGCAATCACTCCAACCCTTCACTTTCAATTACCAAATGTTAATTGCCACATTCCATTCACCATTTATCACTCCCATAGCCATCTGGCTTCAACGGCCACGAAAGTGCATCACTAGACATCCTCCTCATTCTTCTTCGCCTACTCAAGGCATCCCGAGTTCAGTACATGAACACTATTCCGTTACTTATGTACACACACAACTGACGTATTCAATAACCCGACCCAACATCAAATCAACAATGTTCATCCTCTTTCGTTAAGACGCTGTCGGTCAAATGTACAAATTCTATGAATCTGCACTAGAAAAGCCAGTGCTTCTTTCTCGGCGCTCTAGTCGGTACCTCTGTTGAACAATCCAGACAAAGAATGGGGTCAGTTCACACTGCCTGCCTCTCTTCTGTCAATATTTTTGGAGCTTGGAAATCAACATGCTACTACAACAGGGGGGCTGTTACTACATTACCTCCAGTGTCATAAAGGGAATTGTAGTGCACTTCGCTCCAAAAGCTCAGCCATGTCTCTGAAAACCACAAATGAATATCACAGGTGTACAGAAACTACGCCCAACCGGAAGAGGAGAGATATCATTTGTACCTCTGGAAGGACTCTTGCCATTTGGAAGGATCTCAATATAGCAGGTATCTCGAAATGAGGTCACTACACATATCTTTGCTCCAAACTGTTACAGTATGAGTAGGTTAATATCAAACATTCTTCAAAACTCTTCACGGACAGCAAACAGGAACAAACAGACTGGGTTCATAAGAGAAGAAGAAGAATCTATCTTACATGGTCTGCAGCTGCTTGTAAGGTGACATGATCCCCCCACTCCCCTAACCTACAAAATATATTGGGATTTACATCAAGAAAATCGTATCTCCAATTCAAAGCCCGCTAACTTTACTGCCGGTAAGCATAAATCTTACTTCTTCATTCTCTTCAGATAGTCTTTGTACCTCATGGGGACATAACTTTCGTATAACCTTCTGAAGCGTTTAAGCTGAAACGAGGCCAAGAAAACCACTAAAAAAGAACTACGAAAGAGGGAGTGGGGGAAGACAGGAAAATGGAATTGTTGCTGACATAACAGCATCAGCAGAAGCAGCACTAATGACACAAAAATAAGCACATAACAAAAATGGAATCACTTTGCCGATGAAAATGATAAGGAGTGCTTCAATTCTAATTTACATGCACTGATTAAACATGCTGCAGAGATCAGTAAATATACCTGCTTGATCACCTTCTTTCTTACATACTTATGATAGTCTGGGTTCCTAAATAACTGATCTGCAAGTGCTCGAAACTGTCCATCAGATAAGGCAGAAAACTTTGGGTCAAATCTAGTGAGCAGTGTGCAAAAAAAATTCAGTTGTTAACCAGCATTAATGAGCATAGTTCAACCAGAAAAATAGGCCAACCTGGCAATTTCCGTCACCTTCGATTTGCAATTCAGCGAGACCATATGTTGTTAACCTGAATAATAACGACCCCCAAATGTTGAACAGTATTACGAAATATATAGAAAACCTTCCTTAAACATCCTCATGGGACCTACTACGCCACCATCCATATTGAAAAACAGGCATTAACACAGAAAAGATGCAACATGCAAGAATCGGTTAGACTTTGACAGCCTATGTTTCATAGGCAGGAACCTAAGGGTGTGCATAGAAGGGCTTATAAGCTGCTTTTAGTGTTTGGTAAACTCCTAAAAAATAACTTATTTTAAAATCATAAGCTTTTTTTTTGGGTCTCCCTCCGCTTTTAAAATAAGTCAGTTTTGCGTAAGCACAATTCCACCAAACACACTGTAAATAAACTGATTGGCATCTGCTTGACTAGGCTCCCTTTGTTTGGACACGATCAAAAACTTCTGACTGACACTATAGGTTCACAGAATCCTTACTTAGGGTGAAGTGTTAATGATATATAACACTGTAAGATCACACACTCTTACATATATCTCACCACCATGATCAGATAAGACATATTGTCTGGCTTACATTCAGTCCAAGAAGAGATGAAAAGGTATGCTTGCATGAAGTAGAGTAGTAATAGAATCCATATTGCATTTAAGATTTATAAAGTAGCTGAACCACAAATCACATGGATAGCCAACTGAAATGGAAAAGAAATGCACCACTGAATAAGACCATTCACTCGACAAAATCACAGGAATAAAGATTAACCTCTCAGAAAGCCTCTCGTGATCAAATGTTGCATCATTTGCATCGGGTATTTCAGCGATCACCCTGGGGGTGTGCTGCCAACAGAATGAATCTGTGAGTGTGCAAGGTCAAGAATTACAGAAATCATCTTGCTGATGATATAATGCTAGGGAATGGAAAGGTATTGTGCAGTCAGTCAATGGAGGAGTCTATCAACAGAATTCGGATAAGAAGGGATAGGTTGATGATCAACAAAATAATCCCCAGTCCAGCGATGTCCGGCTTGAGAATAAGAAGACAGATTGTGAGGAAGGAGTGAGGACATACAGGAATGGAGTCCAAATGGGAAAGCCTCCTGCCAAGCGGCCTGTGGGGATTGTCATCAGCGGCCAAGATGGAGGCGATGGCATGATCATCCTCGGTATCATCATCCGCCTCCTCATTTCTGGAACAGCTGGAGGTGGAGCTGCTGGAGATGGACAGCGGATGGTCTTCCTTGTTCATCGTCATCAAATCACGAATCCTGCAAAACAAACAACAGCAGCCCTCTTCTCAAGTCTTCATCATTCAGGCAACAGCCAAGCAAGGGAATCATCCATCCTTACCAATACAGTACAATCGGTTTGGAATAATGACGAGTTACGACTGGGTCTGGGGATCGAATGAGGCTTCTGATTTGGGGCTTAGCTTCTTCTATGAATGCCCTTTTCTGGAAGCGATCGTGCAAAACCCAAACAACCCCTTTGTAAAAAGTAACTAATTAATCACTGCGCACACCTTCACTGTAGCCTGGCGGCACAAACACTTCCTTTTTTCTCGTTTGAATTTTATTTTTTATAAATGGAAAAAAATAGAGTCCATCTCCTCCTGACAGACAAGACGAGTTACCCAAACATCAAAATTTAAATTGCTAATTTTAAAAATAAAAAAGATAAAAATTTTGGGTTGCATTGAGAGTCCGTCTCTTGAAAGACGATTTTTCCATAAGTCATGGAAAGACCAATGTTTAAAGTATAAATTTGAAGAATTGAAGATAAAAATTTTAGGTTGTATGAACCGAGTTATAAAATTTATAACTACTACACGTTGCATAATAAGACTTTAATATTGCAACAAAGACCTTTTACCTTTTATTATTATAATTAAACCCCGTCTTTCCATAAGTCTATGGAAAGACCGTCTTTCTCAAGACTTTGTCTTGCATTGATCGGATCATAAATTTATAATTATTGTACGCTGCTGAATAAATTTTTAACCTCGTCTTTCCATTACGATTTTTCCCAAAACTCTGCCATAAAAATATTATTTAAATATATTTTAGGATTAATTGTACACCAAATCTTGTTTTACCAAGTCTAAAGTTTAGACAACGATTATGATGCAATTATTAAACATTAAAATTGGGATGGAGTTTTTTTTTAGAAATTGCAAATAAATTTGACGAAGGGGAAGCTTTGTGTTGATTTTTGCAAAATCTCTCCGTCTAAAGTTTATACTGTCTCACACGAGACCATCTCATTGTATGGGTGACTCTCGATTCTTGTCCATGGGCCGATATGATTCTTAATTTTTATTTTAAAGTGTATGTATAACTCTTGACCAATATTGACGTACCCCTCTAATTGTTGATCGGTGTTGATTCAAAATTTCCAGGAGTGGTTGTAAGTGACATAAATACTCTTAGTGGTTTGACCGACTTTTTTTCGAACAAAGAATAAGACCTCAAATTTTTTGAAAATGCTCATGTAACATTTGACCAGCATATAAATTTTATGGAAATGCTAATATAACTCTTGATCGATTTAAAAGCTTATAACTTAACAACTCTTACGATTTTTCAATAAAATGAAATAAAATAGAGTGTTAAAAGCAGCATTGTTGCCCTAACCCATTAATTTAAACCACCATCAACGTTCCTGCAACACTACGTTGGCTCTACTAGTATCACCCACCAACACATCCCAACTCAACAATATTGTGCCTCGTCACACACTACTACAAATTATAGCTATCGTAGCGCTTTCTTTGCATCATCAATTTAAAATGTTACAATAGTTTATAAAATGTTACTTAAACCTTTGGAAATTGTTACATAAATAATGAAAAGTGTTACCTTAATTTTAAAAAGTGTTACATTAGGTCTAATATAACATCGTCTAAAGTAATAGTTGTAAAAGTGTTACAATAGGTTCAAAGTTTTACAATAGCACCTAACACTTTTACAAATATTACCTTAGGCAATATTACATTAGACCTAACGTAACATCTTTTGAAATTTAGGTAACAATTTTCAATATTTATGTAACACTTTTTAAAAGTTTAGGTAACACTTTATAACCTATTATAACATTTTAAATAAGTGTTGCAAGGAAATTGTTACAATAACCTTAGTTTGTAATAGTGACACCAACATCACCATAAATTGGTATAACCACACCAATTAATTTCTGCCTCAACACTAGCCCTTATCTCCATTTCTCCCCTCCCACCACATATAAACCTTCTGCGGCCCGCTCCTAAACAGTCCCTCCTCTGTGTCTCCGTTGAAAATTTTAAACGACACCCAACAAACAACACATACAGAGCGCACCACCATTAGTAGCATCCATTCTATTCACATATCCCCGTGACCAGAATCACATCAAATCATCATTATTTAATATTCATACCCAATTATTTCAGGCACCAACTTTGAAACTAGTCATGTCATATAGCTCATTCAAAGGCAACAATTGGTGGTGCAATGATGACGTTGATGTTGGATTTCTCCTCAAAGTCAAAATAAATTTAGTATTTGACTTAGTGTTTAACCTTTGATGGGCTACAAGAGTTTATACCCAATAAGATTAGACCTAGGGTTTAAGAGTGTGTTTAGTATAAATAGACATGTTGTGGTATTGTAGTAACCACAACCTTAAAAGAGAGAGTTAGAGAGGAAAAACTTGTCTAAATGTTCTTCCTCTTTAGCTATGGTGAAGGAGGGGATTGGTTAGTTTGTTTGAGGGTTTGGTAGATTAGAGATAGTTTGAGCGAATTGTGAGACATTGTCTGTTGAGTGATAAGAACATGTGTTGTAA
>JAULKM010000011.1:42961-55847 GCA_032355605.1 Rubia tinctorum | reverse complement strand
CCCCCCCCCCCCCCCCCTTGTCAAATAGCAGTGAATAGGTATCCTCAGAAAGGCCTTCCCCTTTTGATTCTCCTTCCCCGGCCTTCGTCATCTTCTGCTTCCATTTCTTTGTCGCAATTCACACCCACCCACACACAGAGAGAGTATAGCATCTGTTCAATTACATAGATGATGCTCCAGAGTTGCCCCAACTCCATTGTCATGCAATCCAAGCACCAGCTGCTCGATGATCCCTCCGCTTCCTCCTCCCTCCCCAAACGCCCCCGCCACGACCCTCCCGAGGGTGACGCCTCGGAGTCGGCGGGGCTCAGGCTGCTGGGGCTGCTGCTCCAGTGCGCCGAGTGCGTGGCCATGGACAACCTGGACGAGGCCAGCAGGCTGCTCCCGGAAATCGCGGAGCTGTCCTCCCCGTTCAGGTCGTCGGCCGAGAGGGTGGCCGCGTACTTCGCGGACGCGCTGTCCTCCCGCATCGTGAGCTCCTATCTGGGAACCTACTCGCCGCTGGCGGTGGGCATCAAGTCGCACAACCAGAAGCTCTTCAACGCCCTCCAGTCCTACAACTCCATCTGCCCCCTCATCAAGTTCTCCCATTTCACCGCCAACCAGGCCATCTTCCAGGCCCTCCAGGGCGAGGATCACGTCCACATCATCGACCTCGACATCATGCAGGGCCTCCAGTGGCCGGGCCTCTTCCACATCCTCGCCTCCAGGCCCAGGAAGATCAGGTCCCTCAAGATCACGGGCCTGGGCTCCTCCATGGACCTGCTCCAGTCCACGGGCCGGAGGCTGGCCGAGTTCGCCGCCTCCCTGGGGCTGCCCTTCGAGTTCAACCCGGTGGAGGGCAAGATGGGGAACGTGAAGGACCTGAGTGAGGTCGGGGTGGGGTCCGGCGGAGGGGAGGCCGTCGTCATTCACTGGATGCACCACTGCCTCTACGACGTCACCGGCAGCGACTTGGGAACCCTGAGGGTGCTGAGTGAGGTGCGGCCGAAGCTGGTGACGATGGTGGAGCAGGACCTGAGCCACGGGGGCAGCTTCCTGGGGCGGTTCGTGGAGGCGCTGCATTACTACTCGGCGCTGTTCGACGCGATGGGGGATGGGCTGGGGGAGGAGAGCGTGGAGAGGCACACGGTGGAGCAGCAGCTGTTGGGGTGGGAGATCAGGAACATCGTGGCGGTTGGGGGCCCCAAGAGGACCGGGGAGGTGAAGGTGGAGCGGTGGGGGGAGGAGCTCAGGCGGATAGGGTTCCGGCCGGTGTCGCTGGCGGGGAATCCGGCGGCGCAGGCGAGCCTTTTGCTGGGGATGTTCCCGTGGAAAGGGTACACGCTGGTGGAGGACGGGGGTTGCCTCAAATTGGGATGGAAGGATCTCTCTCTCCTCACCGCATCCTCCTGGTCCTGGCACCCCAGCCCCAGCCCCAGCCCCAACCCCAACCCCAACCCCGACGACTACATTCATCATCAGTGATATCCTCTCCTCTTGTACCAACATATTTAAGACCCTTTCTTTTCTTCTCTTGTACTGTCTGCGGTTCTCTAAAAGTGACACCCTTTCTTTTGGCACAATGATTTATGAATGTAAAATTAGTGGTTGAGAATTCATTGAAAGAGTAAAAAGTAAATTGAGTGGATGAAAACAACCTAAAATTTGCCAAAAAGGGAGTGTGCCAATGTAAAAAATTATCCAAAAAGGAAAGTATGACAATGTTAAATAACCGGAGGGAATATTTATTTTGAAAAAAAAAGTAAAATACAATGGTCGCATGCATGCACCTAGGCCCGGAGAATCCAATTGCGATTTAAAAAGCTGTGTGACCATCATCCATCATCTGTCATCACATGTTCAAACTCGAAGGGCCAGCAATAGCAACTTGATGGATAAAAAATATTCTTCTCTTCAGACATACACAGAGCAAAGATTTACAACAACAAAATCATATCAATTATTCTCTCAAAAAGTGGTAATAACAAATAAAATTGTACAGGACTACGTACGTACGAAGAATCCTTATTCCTTCGTCATTTTCTATAAATACCTCCATGCACACAAGCTTTTCTCTCAACCCAAACCTTAAACTTCTTCTCATCACTTCAAGCAGCTGATTCACGCTCCCAACATTTTTCAATCAAGTGAAAAGACAGAGTAATACTAATGGAGGCACTGAAGAGATTGGGATCCGAGAAGCCGGTGGTGATCTTCGCCAAGAGCAACTGCTGCATTTCCCATTCCATTTACATGTTGATATCTAGCTTCGGCGCGAATCCGGAGGTTTACAACCTGGATGAGCATCCGCAAGGAAGGGATATTGAGAATGCATTGCTTGGCTTAGGCTGCAATCCGGCCGCTCCGGCAGTTTTCATCGGGAAGCTTTTTGTTGGGGGATCCAATGAGGTTATGAGCCTTAATGTTCAAGGCAAGTTGAAGCCAATGCTCATCAATGCTAGGGCTATATGGATGTGATTTATTGTGAGAATCACAGGCCCTAATTATCTAAATAACTCATCAGGTGTAAAACTAATCAGCCAATATTATTATGTTTTTGTCATAATTCCCCTCGAGGGGTTGAGGATACATGCAGTTTTGAGTCTCTTTTTTATGGAGTACTTGTGACAGGAGGCTTGCTTCTTCAGAATTCTAATGCGATTGTATTATAATAAAAGTGAGGAAGATTTGGCGCGTTGATTTCACTCTTTTTCCAGTTTGTTTTATGCAGTTCTTATAAAGGGAGTGTACATGTAAATACCATTATCTGTACATTACAATATTTAGATGGGAACTGTAATCAAACTGTAATAATGCATCATCTCACTCACCTAAGAGAACTCTGAGCAAATCTCAGAAACCCAAGAACAAACCTGAGCACAACTCTGTAAACTGTTGAAAACTTTGAAGGAAAACTGATCGAAAAGGGGAAGAATGTCTGTGATTGATTTCATTCCAAAAATGTGATCTGTACATCAGTATTTATAGCTACATTTCTAACTGATTTACACCTACTCCTACCTAACAAACTGAAGTTAGTCTGCAACAAGATCAACGACCAACTGAAACAACTAACTTCTAATTTCTGGTCCAACTGAAACAACTAACTAGCCCCTCTGTCCCTGTTGAAGCTGCACGGAGACACGAGGGAGTACTTTTAAAGGATGATTTTTTATTGGTAAGTGGGTGACGTGGCATTTGGTGTTATTTGTTTTCTTTTTCCCAGGCCTAATTAAGCTTCTAACAGCCCGGTCCCACCTCTGAAATCTGGCAGGCTGTACAAAAAGAGCATAGGTGAAATGTCAAACTATGAAAGGTGACCAGAATTATTAAAGAATAGTAATACTACGTGATTATTACTTGTAATTGTAATTAAATTGGATTTCCTTTTCGTTTTCTATATTGGTCTTTGTACCCCCTCTACATAATGTACCTCAGATCATGAATACAAACACACATTATTCTCATTTTTTATATGGTATTCACTACTACAAATTTGAGCTATCGTAACATTTTTCTAGCAACACTTATTTAAAATGTTACAATAACTTATGAAGTGTTACTCAAACCTTTAAAATATGTTGCATAAATATTGAAAAAATGTTACATAAATATTGAAAAATGTTTCCTAAATTTTAAAAAGTGTTACGTTAGATCTAATGTAACATCACCTAAGGTAATACTTGCAAAAGTGTTACAATAGGTTAAAAGTGTTACAATAGCACCTAAAGTAACACTTTTGCAAGTATTAGTTTAGGTGATGTTGCATTAGATCTAACGTAACACTTTTTAAATTTTAGGTAACACTTTTCAATATTTATGTAATACTTTAAAAATAATTAAGTAACACTTAATAAACTATTGTAACATTTTTAATAAGTGTTACAAGAAAAGTGTTATGTTAGCCTTATTTTGTAGTAGTGATTAGAGATTAAAATACTAAAACCCTAAAAAAATCCGTTGCTTTCCCGAGCTGCCGCTGCCGCCGCCTCCAGCCGCGCTTCCCCACTCGCGCCGTCATCGGCCAGCCACTGCCGCTCGCCATCACCGTTGTCCGATGATTGCCGCCACCAGCATCTAGGTTGTTTTGATCATCTGACGTCTCCTGCCCAGATCCTCGTGCGCGTGTTGATCACCGGTCGACTCCACCATCCACGAGCTGTCGCGTCCTGATTTTCTATTTATATGATTTTCTGCCAAAGATCTGATGTAACTTTGCACTATGTCGACTTCTAACTCTACTCTCGATGCCGCCGAAGGTGCCTGCATTATCGCTGAAGCTGCCGCAGCCGAGGGCAACAAGCTAAAGAATCTTAATGCCACCGACGTGATTGCAGTTTTATTCAAATAGTTGCAATTGTAATCTGACGCTGGGTCATCTGTACCTGCTTGTCGATCTATGAACACTCCGTACTACCTGAGTCCTTCGACCGACCCCGGTTTGTCGATCTGTCCCGTCACACTAAGGTTGAAGAAAATTATCTTGAATGGATTACTGCTATTTGTAGTGCTCTTCTTGCTAAGAAGAAGATTGGTTTCATTGATGGAACCATTACCAAACCCCTGAATGATCATCCTGATGCAGATGATTAGCTTGGAAATAATGCTACTCTTATTTCCTGGATTTTATAGATTGTGGATCCACCATTCCGATCTTCTACCAACTATTTTTCCACAGTTAAAGAAATGTGGGATGATCTTAAAGCACAATTTTCTCTTGGGAATGGTCTGAAAATTCTGCATATGCATGATAATATCCATGATTGTCGAGAGAATGGTCAGACTATTGCCATTTAGTTTGGCAAATTGAAGAAGTTTTTTATGATTACAAATAAATTCGGCCTCCTTTAGTTTTTACCTTTGAAGCTTGCAAACCATTGTGAAAATGCAACCATGCTACTGCTGCATTCCAAGAACGTGAGAAAGATATGATTTATCAATTTCTCCTTGGTCTAGATTAAGGCTACCACACCTTACGATCCAACATCATGACTCTTGATCCACTGCCACCTGGTGTGCGTGTATATGTCCTTATGGCCCAAGAGGAGAATCACAAAGTCATTATTCAGCCTCGCGATCCTTCAACTAACTCTATGGTCTATGTTGCACATGCGACGCCCACCACATTTGGGTTCTTCGACAATTGCTCTCACTTCAGTTGATCGCAAGAATCTTATTTGTACGCATTGTCATCGCAAGGGTCACGACAAAGCTAATTGTTTCATGCTTACAAGTTACCCAGATTGGTTCATAGAGATGAGGGAAAGAACCAATGCCCCCAAAGCCCCGCTGATTGCCGCCACCGGGAATGGCATTTTGGCCGCCGGCGTCCACTTACCTCCACCGCCATTCGCCGCCGTCCGCCCACCTCTATTCCGACAATTGATTCAGTTTCTTCATCTGATTTACGGCATCAGCGTCTTGGACATCCTTTCTCTACGTTGTTGTCTTCTGCTTCTACTCTTAATTTTAGCACAAATAATACCTATGTTCCTTGCTCTGTTTGTCTAGACCCTTTGGAAAAGCAGACCAGGCTAGACATAGTTTTTCTTTGAGTTCTTCAAATTCTAGTTCATTATTTGAATTAATACATTGTGATGTTTGAGGCCCTTATAGAACACCATTTTATGGTGATGCGTTTTATTTTTAAACTATAGTTGATGATTATTCCCGAGCTGTCTAGGTTTATTTATTAGTTGCTAAGTCAGATGTACCTCCTAGAATTATTGAATTTGTGCTTTGATCAATGACCAGTTTGAGCACACAGTTTGTTGTGTCCATGCTGATAATGGTACAGAAATTCTTCCTTTGACATCATACTTTGCTGAATCTGGGATCATTTTTTAGACATATATAGTTGATACACCACAGTAGAATGGTCATGTTGAGCGCAAGCATCGTCATTTGTAAAATGTGGCTCGTGCTTTGCGCTTTCAAGCTAATCTGCCAATTGACTTCTTGGGAGAAATATGATCTTACAGCTGCATATTTGACTAACCAAACACCGACAAAGCAACTCAATGGTCGCACACCATTTGAGTTATTTTATGCACGCACTCCAAATTAAAAGATTTTGTAAGTATTTTGATGCTTGTGTTTTGCTTCCTACGTTCCCAGATTTTGTGACAAGTTTGTTCCAAAAAGTCACCGATGTTTGTTTCTTGGGTATCCTGCCGGAAAGAAAGGTTATCACCTTCATGACTTGGAATCCCGTACATTCTTCAACAGTCAAGATGCTGGTTTTTATGAAAACCAATTTCTGCATGTTGTGCCACTTACATCTCCGCCATCGGCTTCATCCGTGCAAACCAGTAGTGCCACCACCTCATCGGCAGTTTCACCATCGCCGACGCCAGAAGTCATTCCACCGCTGGCACCCGTAACAGCGTTGAATACCTCACCGCCAGATGCATCATCATGCTCTAATTGCCGGTTTCCCCTGCTGTCGGCCGATTGGGTTCATAATGCTCCTCACAGGACGTTGGATTCTTCCCCTCACGCGCCACTGGCCACCGACAATCACGCGCTCCTTGCGCCTCCAAATACTGCTCTGACCCATCCATCGCCGATCAGGAATTCGGTATCTCCTTCGCTTGACTTTGCCTCGGCGTCTGTGTCCCTGATGCCGCCTCCAGTGGCCGAGCTGCCTTCTCTACGACAGAGTGTTAGAAATCGCCAAACACCTACTTATTTGGAAGATTATGTTTGCTCCATTGTTGATATTAATACCCCCCCCCCACTACTATGATCACACCCGCGTCGTCATAATCCTCGGTATTCTTTATCCTTTAACTGATTTTGTATATTGCAATAAATATTCTAGTAAGCATTCTAGATTTTTGGGTGCAGTAACTTCCATTGCAGATCCAACCACTTATGCCGAGGCATCGAAGCATACTCATTGGTGTGATACTATGACTGACGAGATTAATGCTCTTTAGCGCAATAACACATGGACCCTGGTCTCTATACCTCTGGATAAAACTGCATTTGGATGCAATGGGTTTATCGTACCAAGTTCAAGTCTAATGGGACCATTGAACGTCACAAAACTCGTTTAATAGTTCTTGGCAATCAAAAGAAAGAAGGAATTGACTATACTTAGACATTTGCACATGTTGTGAAGATGAGTTCAGTTTGTCTTTTTTTAAATCTTTTGTGGTCATTCGTGGTTGGGAAATTCATCAAATGGATGTGCATAATGCTTTTCTACATGGTGATCTCCATGAAGGGTCCTTATGCACCCTCCACCCCGCTATCCTGCTCCCCTTGGACAAGTATGTCGCCTTGAAAAATCTCTTTATGGTTTTCGGTAAGCCCTTCAGAATTGGTTTTCCAAATTGGCTCAGGCTTTAAATGTATTTGGTTTTGTTCACAGTAAAGCTGATTACTCTCTCTTTGCTTTTTCTCGTGGCTAATTTTTTTTTTCATGTGCTTGCCTGTGTGGATGATTTGGTCATTGCTAGTAGTTCTTCGTTGCTTATCTCGAAATTCAAGAAATATTTGAGCTCTTATTTTCACATGAAAGATCTTGGCACACTTAAGTATTTCTTGGGTATAAGGATTGCTACAAAACCGGATGTGATGTTTTTTTCACAACGAAAATATGCCCTAGATATTTTATCTGTCACGGGTTTATCGGCTTCTAAGTAGATTGATTTTCCTATGGTGAAACAACATGATCTTTCACGTGTTAAAGACCTTCTTTATGATGATTCTAAGAAGTATCGGCGCATGGTTGGTCGCCTCAATTAACTTACCATCACTCGTCTTAAGCTCAGTTATTTTGTCCATACACTTGCTAAGTTTATGAAGTCTCCTTGTGTTCCCCACTGGCATACTGCGATTAGAGTTCTTCACTACTTGAAGAGTCATCTCGGTCAAGGTTTATTTCTCTTTTCACGTAGTTCGTTTACAGTTGACTACTTATTGTGATTCTTATTGGGCTACACGCCCCATTATACGATGCTTTCTTTCTGGGTATTTTGTGATGATTGGTAATTTTTTTGTTTCATGGAAGACCAAGAAGCAACCTACGGTCTCTCGTTCTTCTGTTGAAGCGGAGTATCGGGTTATGACTATTACTTATTGTGAGTTTTTTTTTGCTTAAGTCTTTGCTTTGGGACTTAGGTGTTGTGCATTCTGCTCCTATGCAACTGTTTTGTGACAATCAATCTGTTCTCACATTGCGGAAAATCTAGTGTTCCATGAACGTATGATGCATATAGAGTTTGATTGTCATTTTCGTATGTGATCTTGTACAGTCTGGTACTAATGTTACTCATCATATCCACACTCCTGATCAACCTGCGGACTTGTTCACGAAACCTCTTGGATGAAACCAGTGTCATTCATTTCTGATCACCATGTTTCAACTTGAGGAGGAGTATTAAGAAATAGTAATATTATGTGAATATTACTTGTAAATTTAATTAGATTAGATTTACTTTTCTATTTCCCGTATAGGTCCCCTCTATATAATGTACCTCATATCATGAATACAAACACATATTATTCTCATTATTTTCTACAAAAATTCAAAAGTTACACCCTTTTTTTGTTACACCAACCCCTATTCTAAACCCTAAAAAGACTTCTATAAGGTTATCTCCAATGGAACTGTATAATTGCGCTTGTGGAAGAAAACGATTATTTTTTACCATTTCTTCATTCCAATGGAACTATATATATACCATCTTGGCCTTGCATCGCTACAGTGCCGCGTTAAATTTGGCATAGACCGTAGTAACTGCAAACACTTGTTTTTGTTTGTTTTTTTGTTTTTCCTTCTTTTCTTTTCTTGTCTTTCTTTTATCATTTTCTTTTTTTAAAATCAGTTTTAACTTATATTTTATATACCCTTTTATTCCCTTCATCATTGGGTATCAGAAACTACGAGGAGGGAGAAGAATTTATCTAATGAGGAAAGGCGACACTTGTGTGAATTTCTACTGCGGAACTGCAGCGTGGGAAGATGTGCCAAGGAAACAAATCGAGGATGCTCAAATTTTTAGTTGCTAACTCCGAACTGTGAGCTGCATTTGGTCCCGAGTCAGGCGGTAAATTCCATGAATGTGCTAATAGATGTTCGCAACAAGAAATTTAGCAAACAAACGAGCAACAAAAAGGTCATAGACCTTGTAGCCTTACCGGCTTTACTTGCCAATTCAAAGAGTACTGTTAGAGGAACCGCAGCTGGTTTGGGCATTGGAAAGAGTACAGTTCAAAGGGCAATCGCAACAAGAGTTATCAAAAGTCACACGAATAGCATCAAACTAACATTGACGGTACAAAAATTTGTAACAAGGCTGAAATTCTATTTATCTTGGTTAGATGCAAATTAAAGATTTTACCCCATGGATGGTTCTATACGACAACACCAACAATATGTTACCTCTTCGCTTCAGATGAACTAGAACCATTAAGAATCTGCATGCACAAGTCACGTATAGAGAAATTAATGTTCATGTGAGCTTTCAGGTGCCCACTGTATGACAATAATGGCCAGCTTATATTTGATGGGAAAGTTTGGGCTATTCCCCTTCATCATAAAAGTACTAGCTCAAAGGAAAAGCAAGAACAGTCCAGCTAGATTGATTGAAACCAAGCCCACACCAATGATAAATAGAGATGTCACAAGGGACATAATCATAAGGAAGTTTATTCCAGCAATTAAGGCAGGTTGGCCTGCTGGATGAGCAAGCAAATCTACATACAAGAAGGCAATTGCAAGGAGCATAGAAATCAGACACATAATTTAGAGCTATAACTGGCTCGGATGGTTTCATCATCAATTTTGTAAGCCAAGCATCCAATTTAACTAAAATGAAAATGTTAGATCTGGGATTTTTCAATTCCATTCAATCCCTTCCCTGTAACATGAGACAACGACTGTTTTGGGCCTTTTCAATGCAGTATCCGACGCATGTGATATGGAAGATCCAACAACATTAAAAAGGTGTTCTTGACACACCAAGCATCAATGATAAAGATAATGAAGGTGAAAGGATGCAACAACTACATAATGCCGCATATGTCAAAGGATCACCTTTCCCGGACAAGCCAACTACCAAGAATGCTATCATGTGATAAAAGTGTAGTTCGTGAATGCATGCAACATTTTGTTTCAATACAAGAAACATTGCACATGCAACTACAGATGCAAGATTTGGAAATGTAACAGCTTCAGGCCAAGACAAAGAAATTATATTTTGAATGGGTTAGACTAGTGGTCAGCTTTTGTAAAACCCTGAAACTTGTCTTTTTTGTGTGTCAGACAAGTTTTATTTGTTACCTTTTATCTGATTTAGTAAATTATTTCCATATGCAACCAATGATTAGCCTTCTAGTTGCAGAAATAGCAACATGGTTGCTTATACAAATATGAAACATAACATACTCAACAAACACAATCAAAACCAGGATCAATAGAATACGACTACATCGGTATCCATGCGCATTCATGTTCAAGGCTAATGAATCTTGCTCGAAGTTGTGTGTTTATTGAACATATATATCAGGGAACTATCAAGAACAAGTCAAAACAAAACCAGCAACAATAACCAGCAGCAAGCATAAAGAAAGAGATAGCCAGCATGCCTACACTTAACATGTTAGCAGTAGACCAACAAGAATAACCAGCAGTAGACCAACAAGAATAACCAGCAGCAGACTAAGACAAGAACAAAAAAGGTGAGACCAAGACTCCTCTAAACATGAAAAATGAACAGACCAAGACAACTAAGATCGTAAAAAAACTAAGCATTAACAGATTGAGCATAACATAGACTTATCATAACAAGAAAAGCATAAGTAGACTCAGCATAGCATAGACTCATCATAACATAGACAACTTATTTAGTAAAGCATAAGCAACACAAGAAAACTCTACACATCAACCATACACATAACTATATCGTGAAGCATATCTAGATTGAGCATAGCATAGACTTAGCATAACAAGAAAAGCATAAGGGGAATCAGCATAGCATATACTCAACATAGCATAGACTCATCTTATTCAGTCTAGCAGAAGCAACACAAGAAAACTCTGCGTATCAACCATACACATAACCATACAGTAAAGCATAACCAGACTCAACATAAAAATGAGTAAAGTAACCAGTAATCATTTTCATCAATAAGGTATAACCAGAACAACATAGAAACCAGGCCAGAGCATGACATAACCCAAACAGTATAAAAAACATCACACCATAGCAAAGTGAGACACTAAACACACAATAATCAACATACAAATTCCTTAACACACACAGAGGAAAACTATACATGAACAAAGGCACAGTGAAACCATGTTCTCCCGTCCAAATATCTAAAAAAATCACATGCAGCCGACAAATCATCACTTCATTAGCACATTGGGTCAGATTCCCATGGGAAGATCAAGATACTTTCTCAAACAAGCCCCAAAACGTCAAACAAAAGCCTAATTAAAGATCTACACGTACATTTTAAATGAATAAAATGTCATACGCTGTAACAATAGCACAACCAAAAGCAAAAAGAACCCATAATGTTCAGTACTCATCTTTTTTGAGCTTAATGTTCTTTTCTTCACGATTCCACGCCTCACCGAGACCAGGAATGATGATTTCAGTGACCCTGAATCTCACATCGTCCCTATCAAACAGAAGGGTGGCATATATTTTCAAAATTGGGCATATGATTCATTAGGGACCGAGATACCCGCTAGATGAACTTCGACCAACAACCAACGATGGCGGGGGAGGAGATTTTCAAGCCAGGTGAGTCAGATAGTGGCTCCTCCATGAGCACGCAACCACAAAGGACGCAATGAATGACGATTAGAAGCTTGAACCGGCGGCTGATTGGGTTTTATCCATGACAGAGCCACCAACGGACCTGGGGTTTCTAGGCGGATCCACTGTAAGGCTTGCTTCTCCAGCATCAACACGGAATTTGATGCACGCATCCTCCACCGGAGAAGTGTCGGTGGAATCCTCATCATACGAATTGGGAACATCATAAAAATGACAACCGCCAGAGGGATTCATATCGCAGGCATTAGATTGGTTTAGATGATCCATTTCAAAGAATAAAAACAGAGGAACCAATGTATTGTTAATTGCGGACTGGGGGGGAAGATGAATAGAGAGAAGGTTGCGGGATGAAGAGAGTGAGAGGGTTGAATGAAACCCTAATCGGATTGGAGTAGATAAAGGGGAAGATGAATATAGTGTGACTGTTGAATTCAAATGTGGGGGTGGGGGCAGATAAAAATGGCGAAGCATCTCGAGCAAAAAATTCGTGTAGATACAATCAAGGGGAAGCGTTTAATTTCTTATGCAAAAAATGGTTTGATTAATTAATTGGGTGGGTGGTGGTTGGTTGCATACATGCATGAGAATTTACTAGCGGATAACACCGCGCGATGCGCGGTGTTTGTAGTATAAATTTTTGTAATACATTTTATTGATGATTATTTAAATATTGTGTAATATTTACTGTGACGCTAACATTTTTATATATTTCACTGATGACTTTTGATGTATTTTATAATATTATATTGTATTAATGTGATTAAATCGTCTCATGATACCTATTTTTTATGTCAGTGGTAGAAATTTAGTTATTCGAACAATTTGATTCCTTCGATTCATTCTAATTATAAGCATGTTATTAACACTTTGGATGCCATCAAGTTACCTTGTAAGCATCATTTTATGTCGTGTAGAAAAATAATCACATACAATACACATTTATGTAAAACAAAAAATACATGGATGTAATGCACAATTTCATACTTCAAAATACACATTATGAATAATGTAGCGAATAAGTTAATAAATAATATTATTCAAATTATTTTTACAAAATAATGTTAATATTAATATTTTTATAAAGTTAATTAATACAAAGGAAA